>NDGN011494677.1:2767-15137 GCA_002564285.1 Tympanoctomys barrerae
CTCTCTCTCTCTGTCTCTCTCTCTCTCTCTCTCTCTCTGTCTGTCTCTCTCTCTCTCTCTCTCGATGTGTGCATAGGCTTTCAAGTCTGCCCAGAAACCTAAAATCCTTCTATTGTTTTCTTTCCAATAAAGAAAAACTGACGCTATGATACTTATATTGTATAAGTTGGTACAAGTCTGGTGTTATTCCAAACGCTAACACATTTTTAATCTATCTAGTGAAAAAGGATCACAAATGGAATTTACAAATGAAGTTGCTGCTTTTCATTTGGTAGATCATTTTATTACACCATACAAGTACACGTCTGGGAAATACTATAGAGTGGGAATTAAAAACAAAATATTTTGGTCCAAACATTCAGAATACATACAGACTGCAGTGGAAAACAAGGCTTGGTTTTAAAAGAAGGTGGAAATTTGCAAACATCACTAGCAGTATGGTTTCATTTCATATTAATATTTATAACTTTAAACTACTTTATACTAACATAAGTGTCATTTAGTTAAAATGAATTTAATATAAATTATTAGTATCTACTTTATAACAATTTAGACATAAAGCTTTTGTGTCTAGAACTTATTTAGACACAGAATAAATCTCCAAAGCAATTGGAGACTTTCCATGAAAAAAAGTTTTACTAGAAAAAAATTGGCAAAATTTTCTCTAAAGAAATAAAATTTATACTGAAAATGTCTGCCTTTATTTATATTTTCTAATGCAGTTATTTTCACTTGTCCATGACTACATTTGGCACAAAAGCCAACATGTCTTGAAACCATCTTTTTCCATTTCTTCTTCCTCTTTATTCATCTAAGATGCTATCATCCTTTTTTTTTTTTTTTTGGTACAGGGTCTCACTACACAGCTCAGATTGATAGTGATCCTCCTGTCTCAGCCTCTCCAGCCCTAGGATTACAGGTGTGTGTCACCACACAAGGTTTAAGTGGCCAAAGCACGTCAGGACCAGCGTGGCATGCAATACTGGGGATCAGACTCCAGTCCTTGTACTCACTAGGCAGATGCTTAGACCACCAAGCTATCTCTCCAGTCCCCTATCTACATTCTGAAACAAAAATTCCAGTGGGTCTTCCTCCTCTCACTTTGTTGCCTCCTTCCCAGCCATTCACCATATCAATCAGAATTATCTTTATAAATTTGTTGTCCTTCAAAGCCTCTTTTCATTGTACTGAGATCAAATCTCAGTTCCATAAAGTGTCTCCATGGTTGATTGATAGCCCCTACCTATTTCACCAACCATATCTGATACTTCATTGTGTCTTAACTTACTATACTCCAGTTATGAAAAGTATTGTTCCCTAAATTAAGTTATATTTTTCTCACCTCAAATATTTCATACATGCTCTTTTCCAATTTAGTTCTACACTACCTGACTAGTTCTACATCCTTGACTCCCAAGAGGCATTCTTAACCATCTATTCTAAATTTTGTCCCATTATGTTCTCAGATGACATTATTCTTTTCCTTCATAGCACTTAATTGTACTTTTAATTATATATACAATTTAATTGAATATTTATTTGCATCTATATTTATATAATATTCATCTTCTCTCTTGGACTATAAAACCTAGGAAGGCTTATCATGTCTGTGTTCTTCACCACAACACAGCCAGAACCTAACAGGATGATTTACACACACAAGGCTCAATAAATATGTAGTAAAATATAAATCAAAGGTAACTCCATTATCCTGTCAATAGGCAATGGCAGGGGCTAGGTACCTGTATCACTCAGAGTATCTTGAAAATAATAATGAACAACTTAAATTCAGTTGGAAAAACAGAATTTATTCTTGACTTATTATGGCTATTCCTTCTAACTACTTGAGAAAAATAAATCTTACAAAGGATCTATTTGGACAATATAGCTCCCCTTCAAAACTAAAATTAGTCAAAAAGTGTTTATTTTCCAGTCCTGTGCTCATCACCGGCTGGTCCACAGCACAGACTGCATCTCCAAAATCATCTGAAAAAGAAGTATCTGCCAGCAGAAGTTCCTGAGTTCAGTCTCTGAGATAGTAAGCATACAGCAAGAATTGAAATCTGTGTTCTTAGTAGTACAAGCAATTCAAATATTCTTATTTTATTAAGAAATAAAAATTTATTCATTGTTCACTTAAAATGTTTTTACTAACTTTTGGCTAACCAAATGCAAAACAGTGTTAAAAGCCAAAATTTAAATATTGGCTTCTTTCAGATGCTAAAAAAAATTAAAATTTTGCTTTAAACTAATGTGAGAAAAGTAACAGAAACTGTGGCTTCTATTTTTATGGTTAGAGATGAAATTAAGCCTACACAGGCTGGCTAATACAGTATACGCATTTGATGTGTTACTTCTACTTTTAGAAAAACTTGTAGTTTGATTGAATGATACCTAGGAGTTTTTCATATCCCTTCAAAATTAATATATAAATGCATAAGTAAGAACAAATATATTTCAAATCAAGAATGAATATCAAAAATTAAAAATAATAAACCCTCACATTTCTTTATGAAAGACATGATCATCTCATTACTTCATTAACACAGACCTATTTGCTTAATTCACTTTTTCACTATTAACATATGACCACACTTTATTTGATAATACCTATTTTGTAATATTACCAAATCCATCATTTTTAATAAGATAGCTAAACACCACCTCATTTAAAAAAAAAAATCAGGGCTCAAAGTCTGGCCAGATAGCTCAACAGATTAAAGCTCCTGTTTAGGCAGAAGCAGAGGTCAGAGGTTCAGTCACTGGCCTGCTGCATGCTGAGACTCAAATGAGACTAGGTGTGGTGGTGCACACCTATAATCCCAGTGCTTGGGAGACTGAAAACAGGAAGGATACTATGAGTCCAATCTGTGTAGTGAGACCCTGTAGACCCTGTACTAAATATATAAAAAAATTAAGCAAAAAAAAAGTCTCTTTTTTTGACAAGTTGATCTAATAATGGTCACAAACTATGTCATAAACCATTTTCCAAGTTTTCTGGTAATATATATATTTTATATATTATATATAATAATAGTATTATACACACACACACACACACAGTATGATACTTCAGTTCATGAGCACTTATGCTGGCCAACTATTTGGTTTCTCAACAAAAGGACTTGGCAAAAAATATTTTTTTGCTTGCAAACTCAGTATCAAGCAACAAGCATGGCCATGGCCATCTTTCCCACACCAACACAAATGTGGCCATCTTTTCCAAATGAAACTTTTAAGAGGCCAGCAAGGTAGCTCAGCAGACTAAGCCCTCGGGCAACTGAGTCTGGGCATAGTGGCACATGCTTATAATCTCAGTGCTTGGGAGGCTGAAAACAAGAGGAGCACTACAAGTCTGATCTGCACAGTGAGACCCTGTACCAAATACATTTAAGAAAAAAAAAGAAGAAACATATATGTTCATGAACAAAGCCATATATATCCTGGTGACTGCCTCATGAAATTAACAAAAATAGTGCTAACATGCTATAGTTTGAGCCTTTCCCTAAAACTCCTGGATATATACCAACAGACATACTTAGTAGCAATAATTAATGTCTAAAAGCTCACCATTCTTTGCTGAGATGACAGAACACTGTCCCAGTCAGCATCTTGTTGAACGGTATTGACGAGTGTTGGTAGCTCCTCAGAGTGAGGTTTGTTGTGCATTATGGGGTGCAGAGGCAAATGGGAGGCCACATGTTGATCACTGCCCTCTTCCTTTTCCCTTGAGGTCAAATCCTGCGTCATGGCTTCCTCTCCATCAGCTGTACAGGCAAATGGAGAGGTGGCTTGCTTGGAAGACATTCTTCTGCAGACAAAGGAAAATATCACGGAATGAAAAGAGCTGACATCAAGCAAATAAGACATCCCTTGAATTTGACTAATTCAAGGGAAAAAGGAAATAATTCAACTTTAGGTATTGCTATTGTCTAGACTACTGACAAACAACTCTTGGTTTGTCTATCACACTTTCCCTCTTTGCTTTAATTCAGCAAACTTCTTTCTAGTAGTTGTTGTATATCTTCTCTCTTATCCAATCTACAAATGATGTTCTTATAAAATATTTTATGATGTACAGAAGACATGACATATATTTTCCTCCTGATTTTCCCAAATATATTATGGCCTTCTTATGAGTAATTAGGTGACAACTAGCAATGAAAAGAACAAATGAATTAATCAGCAGATGAATTAGTTTTCAGGATGATCTAGAGAGCAAAAATATCCAAATACCTCCTTTTTATACATAGAAACAAAATAAGACTATGAAGATAGAGTAAATAATCCATGATAAAATCCTAAACAAATCTGGTCTTTATTTCTTAGTTTACAACTTGTGTTATGGTCTAGCACTACTTAGTGCCCAGCTAAAGCTTTTTGACAAAGCTTTAAGAAGTGTTGATTAATGTTACTTAACTTTTATGTGATTTATTGGTCAAGACACTAATAATGTTAGAAGTCTTAAGGAAATTTTGTAGTATTTGAATTGAGTATATAAAATAACTGTAAATCTATTTTATTAGAAAGTACATACATGCTTCAAAGAATTTACTATGAAAAATGTTAAAATGCCTATTATGCTTAATATTTTTAGTCTCCAAAAACAATATTGGGCATTCATTTATCTACAAATGAACACTGTCTATATTGAAATAACAGGGTGTCTATTCTGTGTTTTCACATGCAATCAGAACTTCAAAACTTTTAGAATATACCTATATCAAGATGAATTTTAGCAAAATGGATAGTAATAAAACCGCTGAAAGTTTATAACTTAACAGAAGAAGTGATTTTTCTAAAACTTTATGTTGTTTTCAGTTTTTTGTATCTCTAGCTCTAAAATTGCTGTGTAATGAAAGGAATAAAATCTCCACCTTAATTGCTCTTTAACATTAATTGATTTCATACCATTTTTTTAAAAATGCACAAATCAGTTAACATAGGAAACCACATGAGCATTTTTCAAATTAGCAAATCATTAACTTGCTAGTACTGTTTCTACAGACAAATAAATACTGATTAAAGGGTCTAGAAATCTGAGATTAACAGTTAAATTTACAAATCTGTCACATGCTTTCATGAATATTGCAGTGAAGGAAATATCAAGTGCAAAGAAAAATAATTAAGTTAATTCCAATTTAAACAGTAGTTTTTATGTAGCAGCCCATGTTTCACATAGGATTTAACAGCTAATGTTAAATTTCTCACAATTAATGAGGGGGCTCAGATTTAGTATCCTACAGTGAAAAAAAAATTAATATAAGATCAGCTAATCTAATTATGCATAGTTCTAAATAAAAGTATTACAGGCTTTTGAAGTGCTTTGAAACATATTAAAGTGCTGATACCTACTTATAATAATCATTCTATAAATAATAAGAAGTTATTCTTTAAAACTTGATGCAAGAAAATAAAGTGGGGTAAGAGTACAGAAGAATGCCTATGTTTTTTTAAGAGAAAAAAAATATATGTGCTAGAGAGTGCTATATCAAAGAATCAGATAAATATATTGTTGAGCAATTTGTATCACTGCTAATCAATAGACAGTAATATCTTGAAAATGATAGCCAAAGGGTGTTTCTTAGTATACAAAAATTAGTATTGAGTATACATTGCTTGGCCCATAAATATTACAGTGAAATCATGACAATTACTATTTTGCAAGTTTTTCAAGAGCTTACCACAAACAAGAGTGTATTCAGGGTTTAGATAATGATAGACACCAATAACCTAATCATTCACATTAAAAAGAAAAAATTCCCATGTACACATGAGGCTAGTACCTTACCCTAGCTACTATCATGTACAACTAATCAGCAAAAACAAATCCTTTACCCCTTTGTTTCTTAAAAATGTTAAATACAATTGAAAGTCATAATCCAAAACTCAGAGTGACATTCGTTCCCCCAACAACCCTCCTTTTACAATGAAATGAATTGTCTCCTTCCAATAGTAATATCTGCAATTGTTGCTTCAGTGTAAATTAACCATGGCACAAAATCCAGATGAAAACAGTGTCTTAAGAATAATTTCAACTATAAACTGCATCAGTGAACAATAGTGCACAATCTAATTTTTTAAAAAAACTGTACAGCTGTAAAAATAGACTAAATCTGTTCAAAGCTATGAGTTTAAAGGCTGGTTTGTTACAGTGCTTTCTTAAGGAAGACTGGGTCCTCAGTCTTAATCACCCAATAAATTATTTCCTGCAATTACATTAAATAGAAAATTATCTTCAAATGGAGAGTGTTAATTGAAAATCAAAATTCAGAGGGAAGTTTAGAAATTATACGCTGAATACAATTAGTGAGGAAAGGCTTCACCTCTACTTCATCAACAGTCTTCTGGTGATTCCTCCAGTGACCATTCAGGAAAGCTATCTATTTATAGCATCACACAATTTGTCTTTTATTTTGCACCTACAAATACAAATGTGTATCAAGGTTACAAATAAAAGAGAGGCTGCCGAAGAAAGGCAACAGTGAATCTGACTGTTCATTCTCAGTTCACATCATTGTTAAGGGAAAAATAAAGGAAGGGGAGGAAGGACAAGAGCAGTTTACAGCCGGGGGAGACACATTCAACTCAAACTCCTTCCCTTTAGCAAAGACATTAACATCGTATTCCAATAATACATTTCCATATCACATTTTACTTAATTTTATATGTTCATTATGGTTCTTAAACATGACAGTAGAGGAAAAGATGATTTAGTTTTTTAGCAAGGCATTTCCTGAAAAATTTCCTTTGGACAAAATTACTGAGCTTCTTTCGGGTTGATTTTCATTGTTGTCTTTGTTGTTGCTTTTGTTTTGCCCTAAAAGATGATTTGGTTGGGGCATCTTAAAGCAAAATAAATTCAAATTATTTGTAATGCAAAGCTTATTCATTAAACCTAATATTTAGTGATTATTTGATTTGCTTAGCTTTACACAATTACTTATTAAACAGTCCTCAACTTACTGATTGCATCCTCATTCAGTTTAACTTCACATTTTAACCTTTTACTAGACCAACTAAACTGTATTTAGAAACTTCAAAGACACCTGACTTTTGGTGATACCATTAGCTAACCACTATACCATAACTATTCACCTTTAAAAATTCAAAAATCTAATATACTTTTTAATGAACATTTTTAAACATCATATGAAATCCTTACACTTAATCTTAATCCTCATATTACTTTTCCTTTACAAAAATTTTCATCCTCCCACGTACACATGAGAATAGTACCTTACCCTAGCTATTGCCATGTACAGAAAAAAAAAAAATCCTGCGAAAGTGGTCAATTTTATGTGACTTTACTTTGTTTTATTTGTACGCTATTATAACTTAAAAATCAGTCAAATGAATTGTTTTTTTAAAATTTGTATTTAAAAAAATCTTCCTAGTTATACCCCCTGAAAACAGGGGTTTATAATGGAAGTGCTGACACAACCCTAACTAAAGCAGCGCAAATGTTGCCGCTATAATACACAAAATCAAGTTCTATTATTCTAAACTATCCTCGCTCATGGGATTTTTCTTTACTGTGCTCCCAGCCAAACTGCTGAAGCATGAAAAATTTAAATGCAATCAAATGCGCCCAATTCTACTTTACTAGAACAAGTGTCTACAGTGGTACAATCTTAAAAGGAGATGCAACAGATTTGTTTGGTGTTTTTTTTAACTGTTTATTTATAATACAGTGCATTGGAGATAAAATAAAAGAGGAAATTACACTCACATGGTACCAGTGTATTGACTACACAGAGTACATTATAATCAGAGAGAAAAACTACATTGTCAACTTATCACATTGGTTAAACAAAATGGTTTTCTGGGGCATAGCTATTATCAAGTAAAACCTCTGAAGAGAATTAAATATATCTGGGACACATAAAGCTAAATTCCCATCATACGTTCCCCGAGTTTGAAATATCTTTGCTCAAGAGATCAAGAGAATTCCCAAGATGCCAGGCCATTGAAAAGAACTTCAGGCTTAGGGCTCTGGGGCATAAGTTTGTTGGACATAAAGCCTTCAGTAATTGACAACATTCTCTGAAGTCAAGAAGGCCTCCAAGAAGATGATAATTATTCTACTCCAACATCTATTATAAAATCTAAATGTTTAGACCATTAAAAACTAACTCAGATAGTGAATTTACTTTGTGTTCTTAAATAATAAATACAAAGTACTTGGTCTAAGACTTATCATTATAAAATGATAAGGATGCCAGAAATCTATACATCAAGCCCTCTACTTCTGGAAATTATAGTCTAGAACCTTTCTGAATTAATGTTATTATTTTTAAGACAGTTATTTCCACATGCTTAAATGTTAAGATTATTTATAAACAACTTTAAACTCAAACTTCCTTATAAGGCATTGTGACGCAAAATTATACTTTATTTATTATTGATTGGAAAGAACTTATCTATCGAAGCTATTATTTGAGACTGTCCAAAAAAACAACTGAGTTCACTGAAGTGATAGTTTAAACATTATCTTTAAAATATTTTTATTATTTATATGAGTACTATCAAATTGTATCCACTTTTTAGGTATGTTACATTTCTGAGAAAAAATCTTGTTTATAATGTAAAACAGCAACATTGTAACACTTGGTTCACTTATAGAAAAAATAAAAAGTTCAGGCCAACATTCACATTTATTTTTGCAGCTCAGCCCCAGGCTACCAAGTTAGACTTATTTCAGTCAGATAATTCACTCTTAATTTAGTGCTGCACTTGATCTGATTCTGAGAAATAAACAACTAATTTTCCAAATATATAACACAGTGCATCTCATTTTAAAAGAAGTATGAGCAACTGATATGCTCAGCTGCCAAAATGCACAATACCCAAGAACAATTACAAAGGATGCCAGTCCTCCCAGCCTGGGGCAATGGAGGATTCCAAACTCTCTTCCCGTACCTCTAATTCCCACATTTAGGAGTCCTGGGAGAAGGCTGCAAGGAGGACCCTATGTCTAGATATTAAACAAAGACATTCCTTTTAACCTTTTCTTGCTTCTTTTCAGTGAAAATCAAGGGTTGATACTGATTTTTATATAGGGTTTTAAGCAACACTATCCTATGCTATCCTCTGTGCCACCTCCAAATATCCCTGGTCTTTTGCCAGATTTTTCGTTCTCTTCCATGTGTTTAATAATAAATTGGGAAAATTCAGCAGGAAAAATACAAGTTTTCAGAGCTGTTGGAGTCGTAAACCTGTCTCCTAGAGTTTGTAATAGCTCTTGAACATGCATTGAACAGCATGTACTGAACAAAAAGAGATTATATACTTTAAATTTTTCAATAATTTGAGTTACTTGTCAAATGAGATAAGGCAAATTAAATACACGTGAAGTCATTAAAGTATATCTATTAAAGAGCTTAACTTAATAGATTTTTATTTTTCTAAGGTATCTAATTTTTCACACCAAAGCACCAAAATTGCCTCCAAAGGCCTCCTAAGGTTTTTTCTAAATGAGAACTACCTGGAACAGATTCTTCTCAAGTCATCAAAGTTTATGTTTCTGGAGTTTATATTTAGCTGACAATATTGCTGTCACTTTATATAGCGTAAGACTGTTCTTTGGGCTACAGCTCATATGTCTCGGAATGCTTTGACTCATGAATTGTTTCTCCTGATAATGTTACATCACGTAACCACCTCTGTCTAAGTGTTTAGTATCTGCTAGAAGAGACAGGCAACCAAGCTAACGACTGGCATGCTGATTGACTGCCTATGGAAAACTTACAATTACTACATTTGTCCTTGAGTATCCAATTGCTCCCAGGAATCAGAACAACTTGACTTCATGTAACCTGCATACTTTTTGCTTGATAGAAATAATATTGAGCTTTCTCACAGTTTATCTAGCAGTAGCTTGTTGGAATATTTGCTTTCAAAAGCCAGAACCAGAATATATTAATAAAATCAGCAATTTAACAATAAGAGCAAAACCAAACAATGACTATTATAAAAATACACTAACATAGAGGACTTTACCCAAGCTCAACGACTTTACAGCTCAATTGAAAGTTCTCTGTGTAGCTTGAGTGAAAGAAAACTAATAGCATAATGAATTTACCCTTGAATTTATCTTTATAGGTTCACTTTGAATCTCCTCTTCACATGAAATGAGAACCATAGTTTTAAAGTGAATAACAGAGATATCTTTGTCAGCCTGAAACTAATACCAAAGCCACCATTATATCTTATCTAATTATTAGTAATAATCATAAATCCAATAATTTCTCAGGAAACACAGGAAGCATACTGTCTCTGCATATTTTCCCATATTTACCTTTGTCTTTTTGTTCACTATTACCAGAAAAAATCAATATTTATACTATAAAAAATGTTTCAAAATCTTGACATTTATAGATGGTAACACTGATGTCTAAGATAGTCCAACAGCTAAAGATAGCTACCTCACACTTACCCTCTATTGTGTAATGATATAAAGGATGAGTTTCAGGTTCATATCAAAGAAGAACAAGAAGGGGAAGAAAAGGAAGAAAGGAGGGTGGAAAGGAAGAAGATAGAGATGAGAAGGAGGAGAAAAGATGAGGGAAGCAGAGGAAAGAAACAACTGTGGCTTTGCAGTTCATTTCCAGTTTGTCTACTTAATGAAAACCTCATTGTACAGCCCTTAAAACCATTTCCAGCAGGCAAAGTATTTCTGATTCAGCAGAGGTTACACAAGCATCAGAGCAGTTAAATATAGGTGCCAAGCAGCATTGCCAGGAGCTCTTAGTACTGTGAGTTAGTGTTACCTGACAGCTTAGTGAATATAAAATTACTTGTTTCTCCAATTGAAGACAATCAAATTGTCACCTTCCATTGTAATAATGCACAACTAGTGATCAGCAAAGTGCAAACATAATTACCATGAAGAAAACAAAAAATCAAATTTAAATCTCTCTACAGAGTAAACATATCTATCTAGCTTCTCCCAAAAAGGAGTGCATTTTAATACTGAGTGCTATGATGCAATCTTTATGGTATTTAACAATAAGATTTATGCATCCTACATCAAATAAAAAGGAAAAGCAAGAAAGGCTAATTTATGAAAAATGAATACATATATCAATAAGAGCACTACAATGTCTACACATAGTACAAAGCCTTGCTAAACACCAAATGTGTATCAGCAGCAGCATGACCATTATAAAAGTTTCCCCCAGAGATTTCTTTCTAGTTTAGAAATCTTCCTACAAGTTGAAAGGGATAGGTGGAATCCAATTTCAAAAGCTTTAAAAAAAGAAAGAAACATTTGAGGCAGAGGCAGAAGCATCACAATTCCAAGCCCAACCTGGACAACTTTTTGACTTAGCAAGACACTGTCTCAAAATTAAAAAATAAATAAATAGATCTGGGGATGTAGCTCAATGCAAAGTCACTGAGTTCAATCCCTAGGGCCAATAAATAAATTAATTAAATAAAATACTTACACTTTGTCTTTGTCTCCTAATCTGGCCTTTATTTTTGACTTGAAAATTTACTTAACATACATTGTTTGCTATCCAAGTTTTTTAAAAAGCAACAAAGCTAAGATACATATCCAGGACCACTTAGAGGCATGAGGCATTTGGAATTCTTGTCCAAGTTTGATGGCTCAAGTTTAGATCTCAACAATTTAAAGCTGGGCTAGTATCAAACTGCTGAAAAACTGACACTCTGAAGCTTCCAAAGGTCTAAATAAAAATGAATATTATCCACACTATGCTCCAAATGAAATATATTTCAGGAGCTCTCTTAGAAAAATAATTTTGTTTCTTATCTAACTCTAAATGGAACACATCCAAATTTACATTATATCTTCCAGTATGGCAAAACTTTCTCCCATTCTTAAAATACTTCCTATTTATGGAATTTTTTCAATGATATATCATCTGGCTAATGCCTGATATTCCATTCTTACCCACCACCTGACCAGTTTAGTTGGGAAGAGAGGAACACTGCACCAAGATGTAGAATGAATTAGTGAGCACTAACAGCATAGGATTCTGAATTTGAATCTTAAACTACAAATTTGAACACTAACAATCTCATATCTTGTTCCTTAGAATGATGCTTTCATCACATGCAAATCTAAACCTGACAATCACTTCTTCATTGCCTTCTTCTGTCTATTCCTCTATTTTGTTAGAGAATGGAGAGACAGACAGACAGACAGACAGACAGACACAGAGACAGACAGAGACAGAGAGACAGAGACAGAGACAGAGACAGAGACAGAGAGAGAGACTGGTTTAGCTTGATGGCTAAACCAGAAATGCAACAAAGATAGGTAAAAAGAGAAGAAAGAGGGCTGGGGAGATAGCTCAGTAGAATAAGCACTTTCCTGGCAAGCACAAGGGTCTGAGTTCAA
>NDGN011494684.1:414-12862 GCA_002564285.1 Tympanoctomys barrerae
CTTCTCCACTGCTGGTGGGAATGTAGACTGGTGCAACCATTATGGAAATCAATGTGAAGACTCGTTAAAAGCTAGAACATGGAAATTTCATTCAAACCAGCTATTCTTCTACTGGGAATTTTTCTAGAGGAACTGAAAACATCATATCATAGTGATATATGTGCACCTATGTTTATAGCAACACAGTTTGTGATAGCCAAATCTAGGACACAACCAAGATGCTTATCACCTGAGGAATAAATGAAAAAGATGTGGTTTTTTGTTTGTTTTGTTTTTTAGATTTCCCTCATTTTCCCACAGACATCTTCTTTTCACTTCCAGGTTCCCACAGAGTATCTAATTGTCATGTCTCCTTATTCTCCAATCTGTAACCATTTCTAGATCTTTGTCTTTCTATGGTAATCACATTTGTAAGAGTACCAATCGGTGTTCATTCTGAGTGGATCTCATGTCTTCTCCTTAGCGGACCAAGGTTGCAGGCAGGTAGGCTGGAGAGGGTACATTCCCTGCTTATCACATCATACCCAGGGGACACGATATCTGTATCACTCATCTCTAGTACTGCTAGTGTTCCTCTACTTTCCAGCTATTTCCCTTTTCCATGCCTCCTTCATTTAAACTGAACCTCTTTGTCCAGACTGCATTCAGGGAGAGAGAAATCAGATTCTACCTCCTGAAGGGAAGAATTTCTAAGAATTCTGATCTTGCACTAAAATCCTATAATAACTAGTAAATTTGAAGATACATGTAGACCATGCAAATATTTATCTTTAGTTTCACCTCCTGATCATAGCATTTATTGGTGGATGCTGTCTGTGGCCCCAGCTCTGGGCATCCTCGCAATGATCTTTTAATTCCCTCCAGCATGCGTTGTAGATGGCATGTTTCCTGGGTACATGCCATCTCTCAGAGCTCTGCATCACCTCCTTCATGCTCTGACTCCAAGCTTGGCCATTATTAGCACTGGCTACCAGTTAAATCTCCTGGGTATCTTCAGAAATGTGTGGAGCCACGTTATATCCAGAGAGACTGATGTAATTAGTCCAGGTGGACTCCAGAGCTGTTATTTTTAAAACTATCCATTAAGTATTCTATGGTCAGCCAGGGCTGAGGACCAGTAACTGACTCCACCTCTCTTGCAGCTTCTCTGAGGGGCTGTTTTCTCTCTCAGGCAAAACCAGTCAATCCTGAAGCTATGTTCTCAAAGGTGTTGACTTCCTCCACTGTGCACCAATGCCTGTTCATCCCCAAAAAATTAAAAAATGTGTCTGCTTTATCTACCTCTTTCCTCCCCACAGTCCAGCACAGAGCCTAGCCAGAAGTGAGTTCTTGGTGGCCATTGACGGACTACGATAGGTGAAACTCTCTCAGCAGAAGCAGAAGCAGCCGCCAAGTGCATGGAAATGACACTCACATTCTGTCGCTGCTCCATACTCGTAGAAGCACTAGCCAGAGCAGTGCAAGTGTCAGGCATCATCACTTTTCAATTGGTGTAACAGGCCTCGGCTCTCTAGGAAAAGAAGACACCGTGGCCAAGAAGTCAGCAGCACAAGCATTGCAGACATCTGTGCATCCTGCTGTTCTTTGGGGGAGATGTGTTTGTGTGGAATTTTTAAATTGTCAGGGAACCAAAGAGCCAACCCCATGCTCTTTAACAAGAGAAGGTTACCCCAAGCTGGTCTCTTTCTGCACTGTTTGCCTCTGAGGCCAACCAGAGGGCAAAGGCCATGCCTATGAACAATTTTACAATGACCCAAATAAGGGGAGGGGGGAATCTAACCTCTTATTTTGAGCTTAAGGAAGAAAATTTAACCCTTTCTTAAGTGAATGGGTCACATTGGTCATTTTATCTGTGGTCATGGTAAAACTGGCCCATCACTGAGATGTCCAGAGTCTGAGTGAGAAGCCCTTGGAGAAAGGCAGGACATGTGGGAGATACAACATAGAGTGGTGATGTTCTGACAGGGCTTGGAATGAAGATAGAGTGGTACCGAGAGAGAAGGGACATGGGCTGGAGCTAGAGCTGTAGCAGATGCTTCTGGAACATGAATTTGTAGTTGACTTGACTGCCCTTCCAGTATCATCCCTGAAAGATGTATTTTTATGGCTTTGTCCAACTTTTCATAAATTTTCTACGTAATAATTGATTTAATAGCACCTCTTCTCTGATCATGAGGTGTGCACGAGCTTTTACATAAGTGTGTAACAAGAGCACATGGTGAGCTTGATAAAATCACACTGGGTTTGTTCAGTGTGTTCTTCATGATGTTGTTCTAACTCTTCCATCAGACTAGGTTGTCCTGTCTTAGGGAGTGATGTCTCTGAAAGACACCGTGATCCTGCCAGGCCATCACTGGGTTTGTGTTGTTTGCTAGGTACTGGTGCTGATATGCACATACCAGCTAAGGAATGGAGATGGGTCAGGGAAGGACATTTGTGTCTGCTCTGCCCCAACAAAACTGAGGCAAGCTCACCCCAGACCTTTCTCAGCCCTCATAGCCCAGTACAGCTCAGCCCAAGCATGTTCGGGGAAGATGTGTTTGTGTGGAATTTTAAAATTCCACAGGTAGCCAGGTCTCCCTGAATTTCTCACTCCCTTTCTTTTGC
The DNA here is from genome assembly GCA_002564285.1 of Tympanoctomys barrerae. Classification (NCBI taxonomy): domain Eukaryota; kingdom Metazoa; phylum Chordata; class Mammalia; order Rodentia; family Octodontidae; genus Tympanoctomys; species Tympanoctomys barrerae. The sequence continues at coordinate 3,022 of NDGN011494684.1, forward strand.
TCAGGTAGAAGAGTAGCTTCTTTCCCTCATGATATCTCCTGGTCCCTTGCAGCTGGTTGTTCATGCAGAAATAGATGTTACTCAGGTACTCCCTGGAACCTTACGCCTGAACAAAAGAGCTGTCTTCTAGGAGTAAAGAAGCTAGGGGTCATCCTGCAATATAAACTGTAGACCCAAAATTGAAAATAGAATTCATATTTCATCCCTGAAGAACTCAAGGCTCAGACAAGTTAAGCAAGTTTCTCAAGCCACATAGATGATTTGATCATTCACTTATATGCTCACTAGGAGCATATAAGTGTAAAGCAAAGACTGAAACACCCTTGTCCTTCTGGAGCTTAAAATCTAGTGTGGGAGTCAGCAAACTTCTTCTGTAAAGTACCAGAAAGCAAATATGTTCCATCATGTGACCCGTGGAGTCTGTCTCGACAACTTAATTCTATGGTTGTAAGTATGAAAATAGCCATAGACAATACATACATGAATGGGGTGGCCGTGTTCCAATGAAAGCTAGTTTATAGAAAAAAAATGGTGCTGGGCTGGATTTGCCTTGTAGCCTGGATTTGCCTTGGCCTAGATTTTTTTAACCTCTGAATTGGTAGAAAGGGGACTTGATGAAATAATTGATTTGTTAAATATAGAGTTAGTGGAGCAAAAGAGTTATATGCAACCATCAGTACATAAAATAGGAGTTGGGGTCACTGAAGGTGCTCATGAACTGTGTCATTTTATGTGAAGCCTAAGGATGAGATTGCTGGCCCTGCCCCTGAGGCGCGCTGAGACTGCAATTGAAACTGGGTGTGGTGGTGCACACCTTGTAATCCCAGCTCTTGGAAGCCTGTGAACAGGTGGAACACTATGAGTTAGACGTAGCTGAACACCCTGTAGACTCTTACCTAAAAATATAAAAAAAGAAGAAAAAATTAGGATGAGAGGACATCATTTAGGCAAAGAGGGCATCATGGGAAGGAAGAAAGAAGTGTTCCAAGCTGACAAATTAACTCATGCAAAGGTCCTGAGACCAAAGGGACCATTTTTTTTTTTCCAAGTACCAAAATGTGGTTTGACAGGCGGTGGAAAGCAAAAGGAAGAGCGGAAGCTGGCTCACTGGTTGAGTTGCTTAGGATTGCAGTCTTAATGCTAAACGCTAAGGGCTCGTTTTGATAACATCATTGGACTTCTGTTGTGAAGCCCTCGCTCTGGTTTCTAGTCAGGGCATCCCACCACCCCACCATCAGCCACCATAGGAAAAAGGAAATACCCCTTTGCTGTACCCAGAGCCTCTCCCTGGAGCTTGAGCTGATACACAGCTCAGCAGCACCCTCTTCTCCAGGAACTCATTTCATGTTTCCTGCGCCAACACATCTTCCCTTTCCGCTACTTCTAAGTGAAGTTTCAGATTGGGTTATGTGATTACAGCCCCAGCTCCTTCCCATTCAATTTCTCTCACCTTTCTTCTTTCCTTCCCCAGCCTGATATCCCACAAACTTCCTAAAACTTGCAAGTTTAATTTTTCAAAGACTGATTCTGACAAAGCAGTGGGAATTAGATTTGGTGGAGCCCTTCATACAAAATTGAAGACATGCTATATTAACATACATTGATTTATTCATAGTGTTTCATTACAAGTAAGTGAGGATCCTGTAATACCAGGAAAGGTTAGGAGAGCAGAGGAGCACGGTATATTATATTGACAGCTCCCTGGAAATTGAGTCGCTTTTGGATTGAATTTGGAGCACAGGGAAGGAGCTGGCTAGTAAATAAGGCATGAGTTTTACCTCCCAGTGTCTGTATATCAATGCAGTTGCCACCAGCCCATGCAGGAGGACTGGGACAGAATTTTGAGAGAATGCACAGGTGCACTGGTATGCAGAGGTTGGTGACCATAGGCACAACTCTAAACATCTCCCCTTTTCGGTCACTAAGGAATCCAGGAGCCAGTGAGACAGCTGCCCCTCCTGCTGTCCATTCTGCATGTATCTTGGGCTCTTCTGTTTAAGACTTTTCCCACCTCAGGCCTTTGCCTTTGCAATTCCTTCTACTTGGAACAAAGAAGCTTTTTCATTCTGCTCTGCCCCTACCATTCTGCAGGCACTGGTTCTACTGCCTCCTGAGATGATTTCCTGAACACTTTGTCTTAGTCTGATGCTGCTCAGAAGCAGACCGCAAGATCAGGATTTGAAGCCAAGCCACTAACCACCAGCATGGTAGATGCCCATGCTCACCCTATGCTTGCAAAAATCCTAGAGTTATCAGCTCTCTCTGCTTCTCCTCCTGGTCTCACTTTGCTCCCAGCCACATCTGGCCTCTCTCATTAAGCACATGAGATCAGTGGCTATACTACTGCTCCTTAATACAGGAGAGAGAAAACTCTCCCTTCTCCAGCACATTTAATTCCATTGGCAGAAATAGGAAGTTGCTTATTTTGAAGGTGAAGTTTGTGTATTCCATTTCTGCCTGAATTTGGTCATGCTGTAAGTAGGGGCATTCATGATGGAAGATAAAATGTTGTGAGCTGTATGTTTAGTTGGGTTTCCTGTCTCCAAGACCACTAGAAAGCAGGGCCTTAACCATGTAAGGCTTTCTAGTGGCCCACAGTGCAGAGTCTGGGATCCAGGTATACTCAGGAAATGTTTGTGAACAGTCAGAGGAGTGAATGGGTGAATAAATGTGTTCTTTAACTCTTGGACATATCTGCAGGCCAGGCCAGGCAATGTGGCATAGAATAATGAGCACAGGTTTGGAGTTGAGTCCAGTGGCAGAAACCAATTATTGAATAAGTGTGAGAATGCATGGCTTATAGCTACAGTGATGACACGAATCTCACAAACATGTGTAAAAGAAGTCAGACACAAAAGTGTATGTGCTACGGGATTCTATTTATATAAAGTACAAAACCATGCAGAGCTAACTCATTCTCTCAGAAGTCAGATAGAGGTGGAATCTGACTTGCTGGGATCCAAGAAGCAGATAGAATTAAAAGAAGGTATGCGATGAAAGGTTTATATCTGTGTTGTTTCTTGATTGTATGACTCTCTCTAGTTTGCAAAAACTTACTTATCTGTATGCTAATACCTGTGAACTAAGCAATTGCACTGAAGATAGCAATGTGTAATGGTAGGGTCATGCTTGGAATACCTGTCATTCTGGTCTTCTAAATATGTACTGTTTGTCATGACATACCAATTATTGCCATACTGTCCCTCAAGTAAATGTTTGTTTTAAAAAAGGTAATAAAAGAAAACAAGAGAAATGAAAAAATGTCACAGGGCTTCCCTGCTATAATACTTATCTGTATATTACACTGTGGGCATTATACTTTCATAAAATATTTCAATGAAAGAAAGTAGATGGAATAAGAAAGAAAAACTGTGCATGCCACCTAACAACAGTGTAATTTAGACACATGTACTCCAAGTGAGACCAGCATCATGCCATCAGCTGTTGATTGGTTTTGTGGTACTATAAATGTAGAAATTGAGTGAACACTTCAAAACATCTATACCTTGACATTTTTATGATACCCTCCTGAGTGGTGAGTGAATAGTAGACAGCAAATATTGCACAGTGTAGATCAGTTTCTTTTGTGCAGTATAGACCACTTTGATTAGTGCCAAACTCACAGGATAAGTCACATGGGGAAGATCTTATTATTGATTTGTAGTGGCTTGTTGGAAAATAAAAAGCAAAATGTAGATGGGTTAAAAAGTGCTGATTTAATACAAGCTATTTCCAGTTAAGCTTCAGTTTTGCTAGCATTAAAATGAGAATGACTGCCCTGATTCCCCCTCCTCCCCCCCGCCAAGGATAGGGAGAGTTCCAACAAGATGAGGCATTTTAAGACAACAGAATGCAGTGCTACTCGTGTAAAAATGAGGACACATGATCTGTACTTTTACCAAGACCCTTAAATAATTCTTATCATGCCATTATGCTTCAATGTTGTTCTAAAGCTGTGCTATCCAATGAACTGGCCACTAGCCACCCAAGACTATTGCGCTTTTGAAATGCAGCTAGCTAGTCCCTGTAAGAGTAAAACCCAGGCGGATCTCTGAGATGTAATATGAACCATAAAACGTCAGCTGTCTCATCAGGATTTTTATACTGATCACAGGTTGAATTGATAGTATGATGAATATACTGGGCTCAACAACATATATGACTAAAATAATTTCACTTTCCTACCACCTTAATGTGACAATTTTAAATGACTGATGTGGCTTGCATCCTATTTCTGTTGAGCAGGGCACCCTAGAATGTCATCAGTGGATCTTCAGAGGCTGGGCCGATCTGACAGGTGGACAATAGCAGGAGACACTAAGGAACTCACTGGCCTACCGTTCACACATGTCCTCTTCTGTCCTGCCCTGACATCCTCTCAGCCGAGCTCCATTCGGCCCCCTGAGTAGCACATTTACGTGTTTGTTGCTTTGTATTACAGATCAACTACAAAGCTGTTGGCTCCCTGGACCCAAGTGCCGATCTTTCTAGCCAGAGAGGGAAAGTGTTCAAGCTCCGGAATGAAACTCACCACCTGTTTGTGGGTCTGTACCCAGGAACCACCTATTCTTTTACTATCAAGGCCAGCACAGCCAAGGGCTTTGGACCTCCAGTCACCACTCGGATTGCTACTAAAATTTCAGGTATCTCCTTATTTCTCTGTTTGCAGGTTTTATTTCTATTTGCTCCTATTTGCATGACATATGAGTACTTGCCTTGTTGGGAGTTGGTACATACATATAATGCTAAAGGGGAAAAGGAGGAAAAGTTGTCCTTCTCTACCCAGGCCAAGTTTTTCTGAGAGAGAAAAAGGCAAAGCCAATTGTCTCTGTGTGGTATTGGAACAATTAGGATGACACAGTCCCTTGTGGGTTACTGCTGCGATCCCATGAAGAAACCAATCAATGAACTTTTTAAAGTGTAAAAAATATATTAATTAGGTGGCAGTTCACCAATTAACTTGCCACAGGGCAGCATTAAATAGTGTGCCTATATCTGCATTTATCTATCTATATCTAAAGAGTAAGAGCATACAAATTGGTTTGTAATTGTACTTTCAGAAGTATTCTTTGTGCCAGTGTGAGACAGGGCAGATTCTCATGAACTTTTTTGATGAATAAATGAATGGCAGTGACCAAGTGACAATGATCCAAGATTGCAGGTGCCATTACTAGTAGGGTTCCCTTCTTCCCAACTAAGACAGCATCAGCACAGAATTATCCCAGAATGTTTTATTGCACCTTTCATTTTTAGAATAACTTTACAATTCTGGTCTAAGTAATACATATTTTCCATGTGGTCTTGCAAAAATCATGATGCTTTCTGTAGCTTTAATGTTTCTACTTACCCTTATCCCATAAGTATTTACCATGTTGCTGCATCACTTTCATTATGAGGTTCTGTCAAGTGGATGGACGTAATTTAATTAAACATTCCCCTGTGGTTGGGTATATTTGGTGCTTCCATGTTTTCATAAAATAACGTTTCAATAAACATCTTACAAAATAAAAGTTAAATTTGTTGGTTTGGATTGTAACTTTTGGATTAAATTCAGAAATTGTAAAGCTGAATTAAAAGAGATGTGGATTTTAATGGCTCTTAATACAAATAGCTAAATTGCGCTTTCAAAGGATTAGACTTAGTCTCACTCCTGTGGTGGGCAGAGGGTCTCATGGATTAAAAAAAAAAGGAGGGGGAACTAATTTTTTATTGCTTTATTTGCATTTAATTGTGTTTAATGAGGTTGATGCTGCTTTCCCATTTCACATTGTGAATTCATCCTTACATTTCTTACATGTGTCTTTATTCCTTGTGGAATAAACAGTGGATGTTTGTGGGTTCCTGGACACCTTGTCGTCACCTTTCTCCAGATTGCTGCACCTCACAAGGTGGAAGTCAGGGCCTCCTGCGCTGAAAGCCTCTGCTGTCCTGCCTTGGCTCCCATCCCTTAGGATCTGGAATGTCTTTAAATGTGGAGGTGGCAGGCAAGACTGGGCACTGGTGCTGAGCTCACCTCCCATCTCTGTTCCCTGTCTAGCTCCTTCGATGCCTGAATATGACACAGACACCCCGCTGAACGAAACAGACACAACCATCACCGTGATGCTGAAGCCCGCCCAGTCCCGGGGAGCCCCTGTCAGGTGAGGAGTTCACAGCTTCCCTTCTCTGTACCATGCACACCTCTAGGGGAATCGTGCAATTGGCAATGTGGGTGGGCTCCATCAGGATTAGGGACAAAAGCTTCCTGAAAGGAGCAAGTCAGCAGTCCCAAGCCCAGTTCGGAGGAGGTATCTAAGCCAAGTTCCTCTCCCCACTACAGTGGAGTCTCCAGAAGAATCATGCTGATAAGCGTATGCCATGGTCAAGGAGAGAGCCTTCTGGAACACAACCCTAGTACATTTAATTAGTGGACTTGGAAACCTGAACACAGTGCCCTGGAAAAATTGTCTTATTGCCAGTAACATCAGGCAGAGTTACTTGCTGAGACGTTATGAATGGGAAGAGATAGGAGTGGGAAGGGAACTTGTCCAGCCTAGGGCTATAGAGTGTGAGAATCCCACAGGTCCCTTGCTGGCAAGGTCACCTGCTGATTTTAACAAGAGGCTATTGGAAGTCAGAAGCATATGGTTGCCAGAGGCAGTTGAGGCATCACAGTAGCTTAGCTGATCACTGTATGAGAGTGGAAATCTCTCTTAAATGAACAACACTTGGCACAAAGGCAGCAATGTTAACTGCTGCTTTTGCACAGAACACCAAGAAACAAGACCCAGGTCATAAAAATGAAGCAGAATGTGTAATGGAATAGCTTTCCAGACCCTATGCCTGATACATAAAGTATTCAATACACACTTGTTGAATTACGATGTGACACAAGGCTCAAAAATGGTTTGTTGAATACAAATATTATTAGGTATCCTCTCTATTTTAGTCAGTTTAAGTACTTAGTAGAAAGTCATGAACTAGCCACAAGTAAGTTACATTCTTTTTTTCTTTTCTTTCTTTTTTTTTTTTTTTTTCCTGATGTTGAGGATTGAACTCAGGACCGTGCACTTGCCAGGCAAGCACTTAAGCTGCTGAGCTATATCCTTATGCTGAAGGAAGCTGAATTCTAAATTGGAAAAGAGAAGTGAGAAAACATAATTGCAGTATAGTGCATTCTTAATAGGGACATACAGAGTTATTATGGGAGCTTAGAGGAGAGGATTCTCCACAGAGGGGACACAGAGCTGCATCTTCAGTGTTGTGTAAAGTTTCACCCAAGTTGCAGGTGCCCAGGACAGGCAGAGGCATGAAGGCCAGAGCCTGTGCTTGGTTAAGTTCACCTTAGACAGACGTCAAGTAGAGTGGTGAGATAAGAACAGGAATAGGTTTGAGAAGTTCCAGCTCATTGAAGGACCATGGACAGCCCTGGAGAGTTGCTTCCAGTGACATCACTCTTGGTGACTGGGGGTCTGGTATGCCAGCCTAAGAGAAAGCTCTGAGATGGGCTTCAGCTCCTTTTTCTACTTGGCATCTAGCTCTACCAGAATGTGATAGGTATGGAAGCAGATACACTCAGTCACCAAAATTGTGGAAGTCTGGAAACTTTGGATAATAATTCTTCCCATTCAAATGAAACTTCAGGTGCTGAAACAGGTTTGAATAATATTACAGTAGAGCTTTGCTCCTCTGCTTTGCATAGTGGTTGTTCTAGGATTATTCTACTTGTGATAAGCAAAATTAAATGGTAGCTCTAGAGTCAAATCAGGTTTTTAGCCCCCTGGTTTTCTTCTGTTATTTAATTTTCTCTATATACCATGAGCTGTTATCTCAGATTGGAAAAAAAAAAAACCTGAGGTGCAGAGATGTGTAAGGGATACAGACAATAAATAGGAATTAGGAAAGCTGAGTTGGAGTGCCATACCTCTGGATATCCTGTTGCTGTTCCATTTTGGCCAACAAAGCCTTACTCCCCTTAACAAATTTATCTTCCTTTATACAGCAACATCAGGCACTATTGGAAAAATCTGACTTTCCCAGAGGACAAGTGTAGGCCAGAGAGAGAAGCAGCTTGGCCAGATAACACAGCAAGGCAGCAGCTGACCCAGAGCCCAGCCCAGCTGACCACAAGTCAGATGTTTCTGCTGCAGATTCGATTATCCAAACCTATAAATCTATGGGCAAGGGACCTGGTCTGATGGGCATCCTACTATGTGGTCTCCTAGTAAATACCCTTTTAGTCTAGTTCCTCCCCACTTTTCTGGAAGAATGGGTTTGATGGCAATAAGCCCAGATTAAATCCTATTCTCACTGCAGCCTTGACATTGGGGGCAAGATGCTTAATCTCAATCTCTATCTCTTCCCTTCCTCCATGTTCCCTCTCCCTTTCACTCTCTCCTTCTATTTCTTTGTTCTCCTAATCTCTAAAGCATGGGTAGCATTTCACAACCTGAATGAACAGAGGACTGCTAGATGCTCAGGCCAGCTGATTCCAGACACCAGAGACCAAGATCTCCAACCCTCCCCCAAGTACAGGGACCCTCTGGACACCCCAAACAAAAATGCATGAGAGATTTTTCTAGTCACCACTAACAGAAAGCCTTACCTTTTCTGAGGCCACCATGTTCTTACTTTGCATGTCAGTTTAACCTGCTCACGCATACTTAGACTACAGTAAATTATGAAGAGGGAGAAGAGGATGGAAATGACCCAGCAGCAATGAACAATTGAGACTGGCAGGTAGCAAAGGAGCAGAGCAGCCCTCCAGAGCAGACATGGGTACTCAAAAATCAAGGAGGCCTGGGTCTTAGACCCTCATAGCTATGGGTATTTATTCCCCTGGTTTTCTTTTGTTATTTAATTTTCTCTATATACCATGAGCTGTTATCTCAGATTGAAAAAAAAAAAAACCTGAGGTGCAGAGATGTGTAAGGGATACAGACAATAAACAGGAATTAGGAAAGCTGAGTTGGAGTGCCATACCTATGGATATCATGTTGATAATGTTTTACAAAACAAAAATGTGTCTTTAATGTAGAACAGTGACACTATACATAACACTGTCTGCATCTTCACAGCAGTTTGGTTTAGGCCCCTTCTTTCACAGATGTGAAAATTTAGATGAACCGAAGTCAAGTGCATTGACCCATGCCATGACTCAAGAGCGATAGGTGAGATTCAAACCCAGTTTTGACTCTAACCCTATACTCATTACCATACCAGGCCACCTCCCTAGTAGAAAAGTATGCATGACATATTTTGGTGACATTTTCATCCAAAAAATTAAAATAAAAGAAATGTCACTGCTCAAAGGGGAAATGGTTGGTGTCTGGAATGTCTGGCTGCTTTTCATCCCAAGGCTCTGGATCACTGAGGGTGGGCATGTGCTCTATTTCTGGAATTATTTTTCAGAGATTGCTTGGGCATTTTCCAAGAAGGAGAAGAGACTACCCAATGCCACTCAGCAAGACTTTCAGGACAGCCACAATTACAGAGTGGAAATACCACAGAGTAGATTTTAGTTACCTTTGCCATTTTTCACCTTGAACTTTGGGCGCTGGAGTGTGCGTCTAGGAGGTAGTTGCCAATAAAGTTGTCCAGTGAATATTTATGGAGCACTCATTATGGACCAAGAAGTGAGCAAAGCATCAGGGATAAGCAGCGAACAAGGTGGACTTATTACTGCCCTCTTGGGACTTCTTAACTACTAAGTGTGCCTGTGAACAGGCAAGGTATGGCAGTAAGCAAATAAGCAAACAAAATAATGAAATCAGCAAAATAAATGAATCGACACTGGGCAGCAGGGACAGAGAGAGAGAGAGAGAGAGAGAGAGAGAGAGAGAGAGAGAGAGAGAGAGAGAGA
>NDGN011494689.1:950-12290 GCA_002564285.1 Tympanoctomys barrerae
AATGCAAGGATCTGAGTTCAATCCCTGGTTCTGCAAAAAAAAAAAAAAAAAAAAAAAAAAAAAGAATTCTTTCAGTTCAGAGATTGTAGGACGTCATATAGGTATGATAAAATTCAGTAATCTTTATTGTTACATTCAAAAAGCAGGAATTTTTTTCACAGACTGTTGCTCAGATATAGGATATACTCATTTAGAAGAGAATATTGATTTTAATAATGTCTCTTGTGAAATTAACTGCTACATTGAGCAGTTATGTATATTAGCATGAATATGTGAAAATTAAGGAAATACAGTATGTTTTAGGAAGGTAAATATTAAAGATGATTAACAACAAATGAATAAATGTTACATTTTATGATGTTTGTTTTTTAAAGACATCAGAGTTTTGAAAATTACAGTTATCCATTTAAAGAAACTCAGTTTTTCAGAAATGAGGATAAAAATCTAATAGTACTTCAAACATAATCATAAGACAGGATGTCTACATGGTATTTCTAATGCCATTATAAAATTCATTTTGATGTATCAAGGTAGAAGAAATAAAAAAAATGAATTGCTCCCATCCAAGTACTAACCAGGCCCAACCCTGCTTAGCTTCTAAGGTCAGATGAGAACAGGCGTGTCCAGGGTTTTATGGCCGTAGACAAAAAGGGAATTGCTGAAAGGTAGAGTTCGGTATGTCTATAATTAACTACATTATAGTTAATTAAACTATAATTAGTTATATTATTAACTAGATTTTCATAGAGTAGGAAGCAATTTATTCTCTGAACCTTTGTTTTCTGTCTCTTAAGTTTCTTTCATTTTACCTTCTCTTTCCTTTGAAAAACAGCTAAACATTCTGTGCTTGTAGTCTGAGATTTTATGTCAGGGTAGGACTATTTATTATGTCCATCATTTTGTATATCTTGTTTAAAGCCCTTGGATTTATCCTTTTTCACCTAGTGCAAAATTGAGGTAATTTTTTTTTTTTCATTGAGGCCGTAAAACTCACATAAGCTACAGGTATTGCTCACCTACTTGTTCCCTCCCACCCCCCGCAATAGAGATCAGATGTTTGCATTTGAACAGTAGGAGCCAAACGTTTCATTGATTTGTTACACTGAGATAGTTTTCTTAAGTTAAATTTTCTTAAATTATATTTTTTGGGTTTATTTTCCATGCTAGACTGATACAATGTTTAACAATGCTTCTAACTATTAAGGTGTGTGTTTCCTTAATCTTGTATTACTGATGACTTTAAGGTTCCTACAACTTGAATAAGTTTTTAACATTGTAAATCATTGGTGATAATATTATTCTCTATTAGCTTCCCAAATATGCCTTTTATTTTTATGTATGAGGGCTATTGGGAATGACTTTCTCAGAGGCTTAAGCTATGCTTTTGCCTTTCATGAGAACTGAAATTTATTTGGTAAGCGCCTGCTTTCTTTTTAGCTTCTAATTTTTCCCTATTTTATTTTGTACATGATATTTGTTTCAAGGTCAAAGGTTCCGTTACAGTTACTATGATGAATCCCAGGGGGAGATTTATAGATCCATTGAACATCTAGATAAAATGGTAAGTCTTTCAGGTGTGGGGTTTTAATGCTATAAGACTTTTTAAAAATTTCAGATTAGTGATTCAAAATTTTATGTTAAAATATACATAGACTAACAGTTCTTGCCCTATTTTTAATTAAAAATATAAAATGCATTGTGTCCTCACATGAATATTGCCTGTAAGAATGATCCCTGTTTTAGCAGAAATTTCCTTCATCATGATTTCATTTGACTAATGAGAATACCAAGGAGTAATTAGATACAGATTTTGATTCCTTTTTGGAGAAGTGTCTTAGCTTTAGAAACAGTAGAATCCTAATGCTATTATTTATTGTTAAGTTGCAACCATAGTGTGTCATGGGATACCTAGACTATAATTTGCTCGATGGCTACTCAAAATAACTTAATTTTGACTCTTTCTGACTTTTGTTGTTTCTTACAACTTATTAAATTTACTAAATAACTTAGTATATTTTTGGGTTTGGTTTGGTAGTAGGCCTTTTTTTTTAATAATCCCAAAGATTTTATGAACTAGTGAAAGAAAATGCATGGAGACGTGCAGTACAAGTAACTTTTGGTTGAAAGTCTGTGGGTTTTTTTAAAAATGTATTTAGTACAGGGTCTACAGGGTCTCAATACACATATTGGACTCCAGTGATCCTCCTGTTTTTAGCCTCCCAAGCACTGGGATTACAGGTGCGCTACCACGCCCAGGTCTCAATCACCTGCTCAACACACTCTGGGGGCAGGGCCAGCACAGCAAAGACTTTATTTTTTCAGTTACCACTTTTTTCCTTTGGACTTCTAGTATACATAAAATTTAGTAATTTAAATCTTGTTTGCCACACAAAAGGAATTTATAGGAATACTTTATTTTAAAGTTTAGAAAATTTCAGACATGTTAAGAATTACGTCATTTTTCTTCACTTTTTTTAGAACTTCTCAAAATGTATTTAGTGAGATTAATTTTAAACATAATTAGAATCAGTGTATTTCTATAAAATCTATAAATCAAATTGTTATAGATCAAATTGTATCTTTTATTTTTCTCACTCATTCTAAACATATTAAGTTGTGTTAAGAGAAAATTAAAATAAGCAAAGTTACTTTTAGAAATGTAAATAAATTTTCTCTTTTTTAATGTTCTTTGCTTTTCCTGTAAATTCTTTATCATTTTGTTTTTTAACCATTTGGATTTTACCTAAGTAGAAGTTTGTTAAACTATGGAATTTAAAAATGTAATTATGTTGTAATCTAACCTAGGGGTATAGTAGACATTGAGCATACTTTTACTTTTTCTTAAAGTACTATCATAGTCGTTTTTTATTTTTAGTTTTTAAAATCATACAAATAATTTTGGAATCAACTCATAAACAGTATTAAATATAGTGGGACTTAGCCAGGCATGGCAGTACATACTTGTAATCCCAGCAAGTATTGGGAGGCTGAGGCAGGGGTATTGCCAAGAATTTAAGGCTAGCATAGGTTACAAAGCAAGATCCTGTCTCGACCCCCAATGCCGGTGTAGTAAGACCATCATTAGTTTGCTATATGACCTTCAGCAGATCATTTTAGTTCTCTGGTTCTTAGCTTCTCATCTATAAGAACAGAAACAGGGTTATATAATCTCTGAATAACTTGTACAGTCCATTAATCTGTAAGTCTGTGATCTGTTCAAATCAATTTTATGTAACATTTTAGCACAAAATTATTTAGTCTACCCATACCTCATACTCTGAGTAAGTACTTTAAAGATAACAATACTCAGTGTATTAACTATTTTTGTTCTATTATTTCATTATGAAATTTTGTTTACTTTTTTCTATAAAAAAGATCAGTCTAATGTGGCTAAAATATTTTAATAAATATAGTTTTGAACTTACAAAAAGGATGTATATTTTATTGAAGATGAATATAATGAATATAGATTTTGCTATTATGGAAATTTTATTATATTTAAATTTACCTTCATTGTTACTTTAATCCAGTTGCTTAATACCCTTAAAATTTTATTTAGATTTTACTGTATTGGCTTTATGGAATTTTCATTTCAGTTGCTTAGCTTCTTTTTGACTTTGTTTTAGTCTTGCTATTCTGAGGCTTAGTTTTCAGTTGCATTAGAAAACTTCTCTAATTCTATCTTGTGTTTTCTTCATAAAGCAAATGCTTAATGATTGCCCGCTAAATATCTGATACTGCCTGAAACATTGAAGATACTGAAAAGAGAAAAATGTGCTCCCTTAATTAAACCTAAGTTCACTGGTTTACAAGACTTATGAAGAAGACCTTATAAATATAGAGATGGGAGAAATATTTAGGAGCTAAAATACAGAGAATTTTTGGTAATTGATTAGCTGCCTATGTGAAAGAAGGAAGTAATCTGCCTGATTTTTCGGTTCCATGCTGTTAACTCATAAAGTAAATGTAGAAGTACATTTCTAAGGAGAAAGCTGAGTTTAATTTTAGATACGGTTTTGTGTTATGTTTAGAATTGAACTTGCTAGTCACATGCATTTATGGAGTACTTGGAGTGCAGATAATGTGACTTGAGATGTGGTATAAGTGTAAGAAAAAGGGAAATAAAAGGATATTAATGCCATTATCAAGAATAATGAATGGGGGAAAGGGCAGGTAGGTCACAGGGACATAATTGGCTTAAGTGAGTGAGAAGATAAAAGAAAGACAGTAAAAAAAATTGTGTTTAGGGAAGAACAAGAAGCAGTAACACAGAAGAGCAGAAGCTTTTAACAAAGAGAGGGTAAGATTTACCAAAGGCTGTAATAATTAAGAACCTTTTTGTTTGGTGGTACTGGGCATTGAACTCACACTTGACAGGCAGGTGCTTATGCCACTGAGGTATCTCCCTGACCCCAGAACCTTTTTTTTTTTAAAGATTGGGTCTCGCTGTGTAGTGCAGGCTGGCCTTGAGCTCATGTCAGTCCTCCTGCCTCTGCCTCCCAAGTGCTGGTATTATACTTGTGTGCCACCACGCTTGGCATGAACCTTCTTAGAGCAGTTTGAGAAGAAGAATTTATGATTACAGTGAAGAGGTGAAGATCAGATGTCAAAAATTGTTCTGGTAATTTAATTGTAATAGAGAAAAGCAGTGTTTGGGTGTTTATACTATGAGACATAGGGAAACATAGTCAAATGAAGCCTTTTTATATGTAGAAAAATTTTAGTTGAGAATTCTGAGTAACATTAATCTCTGCTTTAGGCCTCTCTTAGATTTGACTTGCAGCTGTATCACTCTTACTTCTAGTAGGCTGATTACTTCCGCGATGAATTTTATTCAGATAGGATGGAGTATCTAGGAATTGGAGTGTAACTCATGGGAAGGGTGTGTGTTTAGCACTCAGAAGGCAGTGGATCCAGTCCCCAGCTCTCAAAGATGAAGAACAACAAAAGCAGCATACAAAAATAAAATAAAGTAAAATAAAACGCGAACTACCTAGGAGGAGAGAGAGAGAGAGAGAGAGAGAGAGAGAGAGAGAGAGAGAGAGTGTGTAATATGCTGGGCTGCTAAGTGACTTAGCAAGACCTTGTCACAAAATGAAAAGGGTTGAGGATGTAGCTCAGTGCAAAGCCTTGGGTTCTGTTCCCAGAAAAAACATATGTGTCGGTATGCATATATACTCACACACATAAGTAGTAGAATGCGCGTAAGTTTTCCTTTTATTACAGTTCTGTTTATTTTGCTAGTCTAATTATAGAGAAAATAACTTTTGAGTAGTTTTCAGTATCCAGGATTTCCAAAATAAAGTCTTTCTGGAGGTGGTTGTTAGCAAGTAAATTTTATGAAGAGCAATACTTTCTGTATCCAAACCAGTAAGAATAACTCCAGGGATGCTCTCTCAAACTCTATATGTCTTTCTTTCTTTCTTTCTTTTTTTTTTTTTTAAATCTTGTTTATTTATTTGGTACAGGGTCTCACTGCACAGCTCAGACTCATAGTGAGTCTCTTGTCTCAGTCTCCCCAGTGCTGGGATTACAGGTGTGTGCCGCCACATCCGGTTTTGGTGCCCTGCATGGCCACACCCAGGGTTCTGGGGTCAGTGTGGCATGCGGTTCTAGGGATCGAACCTGGGTCCTTGCGCTTGCCAACAGGTGCTTATTAGCCTGCCAAGCCTAAACTCTGTATATCTTTTTTTTTTTTTTTTGTATGTCTTAATTATTTTTATTTTTTCTGGTGGATATTAGGAATCGAATTCAGGACCTTGTGCTTGCCAGGCAGCTGGTGTGCTACTGAGCTATATCTTTGACCTCTTAGTTACTTTTCTCTCATTGCTGAGTACCCAGCATCCAATGTTAAAGGAGAGATTTATTTAGCTCACCATTTCTAGAGGTTTCAGACCATAATCAGCTGGCTCCAAGGCAGGGTGGCTTGGCAGAGAGTAGTTCATGATGGGTAGATTGTAGCAAAGGACAAAGGGAGAGAGAGAAGGGACAAGCTACTTTCTGTTCCTCAGATTGGATGGAGGCTACCTGCATAGCGGGTAGCACTCACATCCTTAATTCCAGCACAAACTAGATTCAGCCACCTCTAAAAAGCCCACCTCCCTTGACTGCATGAGGCTTTGGAGGAAACCATCACACCACACTACTAAGCTACTTGCTCGATATTTTCACTGAGTTTTCTTATAAACAAACCAAACATACTAACAATGGAACTGATTTTCTTCTGACAAAAACCTGTTGTACTTATACTTTTACCATTCCATTGATGGTGGCTTACAGTTTTAGAACTTTTCTTTTTTCCTTTTTTTATTTTAGGGAAGGGTGTTCAGGGTCTCATTACTAGATTGGACTCAGTGATCCGCCTGTTTACAGCCTCCCAAGAGCTGGGATTATGGGCATGTACCACCATGTCCAGTCTCAATTGCTGTCTCAGCATGCCCTGGGGGCAGGGCTGGCACAGCAGGCCTGGGAATCGAACCTTTGGCTGGCCCTAGGTTTAGACCTGTTCTTATTGTCTGTTGCCTCAAGTAGCTGAGAAGTAGAAAACCAAAACTAATCAAAAGCTAAATAAGCTTATGTCATTCTTCTTCCCTAAACCCCTTGTAATATTGCCTCATTTCAGTCAGAGTAAAAATAGTACTTTTATAATGAGCGACTTGTGAGGACCAACATGATTTGCAATACACAAATACCACTTTCTCTTACCTTTATCCGTCATTTACTCTGCCAAGGAGAGCAGTTTTCCTCATATTCTTTGATAACATCTCATGTGTATCTAGCTTGGGGCTTTTTGGTTTTTGTACATTTTACTGTCTTAGTTACCACAAGTCTGCTTAACTCAGCCTTCCTAGTAGGGCCTCTGACCACACTGTTTACATTTGCATCCTATGATGCACCCTTTAAGCATTTCTAGTCTACCTTTCCTGCTCCACATTTTCTTCTAATGAATAATTTAAATACTACATAATTTTTTTACTACATTTTTGCCAGTCAGGATATTTGTTTTGTTCACTAATGGCATCCAGAGGGCCTGGAGTAGTGGTTGATTAAGTACCATACTGAAGAAATATACTTTTAAGGTTAAATGGCTTGATTGATAAACATAATGTTCCTACATATAGTTAAAACTTGAACACTCCACTATAACATGAAAGTGAGATAAAAGATAAACAACTTAATATAAGCATGGTGGCACATACCTGTAACCCCAGCACTTGTGATGGTGAGGCAGGAGAATCACCATGTTTGAAACCACCTTGAACTAGATACTGAGACCCTATTTCAAACAGTCGGTGGTGGGTGGGGTGACAACTTACAGTAAATCAGTATATATTTTACAGTGCAAATACCCAGGTACAATTCTGTCAGTAGACACAATAAAATAGTTAAATGCTTATTCATTGTCTCATTAGTACAGCAGCAATAAACACAAACTTAAACAGTATATTTGTTACATGACTATTTGGCAGTGCTGGTGATTTGATTTCCCAAAGTGGTAAACAGTTCTCAATGAACCATGTAAATATGTAAGTACTGTACAGTTTTCACTAGCTTTATATAATGAATCCATTTCTGAGAAATCAACTGTGTAATAGAACCACTTTTTCTGTAGGTATGTCAGATGGAAGTGATGTGCAGGTAACTAGAAGCAGGTGTTTTACCTAAATGCACAACTCAGAGTCTTATGGATGGAGAAAATTTCTTTGTGTATGGAACTATTCTGTGTCAGCAATCCCTAGAATCCTGCTGAATCCTAATAGTATCTCTTAACTATTGTCACACAAAAAATTGGAGTGTAATTTTTCAGCATAATCCTTAAATGAAGAGTTTATTCACTTACCTATCTTTGTCTTCTTAGTACTTTGTTATTTTATTTGGTGGCTGCTTCTTCCTTCTTCAATTATAAGCTTTATGAGAACATTAATTAGTCTATTTTATATCGCAGTACTTGTCAGTAAGGTCTCCTTGCATTCAGGCACATCTCTGTCCCCCCACCTGTTAGATGATACAGGTGAGAAATGGCAGTGTACTTAGTGACATAGTAATAGTGACAAGAGGAGTGGAAGTGGATACATTCTGTATATTATGGAAACATTTGTTGGTAGGACTTGGAGATAGAATGTGTTGTACTGAAGGATGTGTTGAAGATGATTCCTAGATTTCAACTAGCTTATGCTGCTGGTTAGGTGGTTCTGTTGACTTATGTCAGAAGCATAAGAGAGGGCCACTTTTTTTTTCTTTCTTTCTTTTTTTTTTTTTTTTTTGCGGAACCAGGGATTGAACTCAGGCTCTTGTGCTTGGCAGGGAAACACTTACTCTACTGAGCCATCTCCCCATCCCCTTTTTGAAATTTTTGAGACAAGGTCTTACTCTGTAGTTAAGGCAAATCTTCAACTTACTATGTAGCTCAGGCTGGGCTCCAGATCATGGTGGTCCTCCTGCCTTCCTGCCTCAGCCTCCAGAGTGCTGGGATTGCAGGTGTGCATCACCACACCTGGATAGGACCAAATTTTCTGAGGAACAGGGTGATCGCAAATTCTCTTAGGGATACTTGGTTTGCTGTTGCCATTATGACATCCAAGTAGAGAAATAAATAAGGCTTTTGAATTTTTCATTTAAAAAAAAAATATTTAGTCCAGGGTCTCACGACGTAGATTGGACTCGTAGTGATTCTCCTGTTTTTAGCCTCCCAAGCTGTGGGATTATAGGTGTGTGCCACCATGCCATCTCAATTGCCATCTCAGCACGCCCTGGGGGCAGGGCTGGCATGGCACATCCAGCTGCAGTGCTCTGCCTAAGCAGGCATTTTAGTCCACTGAGCTATCTGCCTCCCCCACCCCATTTTGTCATTTTTGAATTTTTGTAGCCTGAAGCATGAATGAAATGGCAGTAAACAAGCAAACTTGGCCTATGTCATAGAACTTTTATTTTGACAGGAAGAAATACACTATTTTTCAAAGGATAAGAAAAAAGCATATATTGTAGTTTTCCCTGAGCTATAGGAGATGTTTCAGCAGCCCTAGTGGTTGCCTGAAATGTAGATAGTATCAAACCCAATATATTAATGTTGTTTCTATTTGTACGTGCCTGTGGTAAAGTTTAATTTATAAATTGAACACAGTAATAATTAAAACTTACTTATATAATTTATAACTTAATATATTCTGACTGTCATTAAGAGGTGAAAGTTTCAGGTAGTGACGTCTCATACAGAAAATGTTAAAGGATTTTTGAAATAGTAAATGATTTGAGTGATTGAAAGAAGACTTCCCTGAGGAAGAACATTAAAGTGAGACCTGAATGATAAGGAGTACTGAGTGAGGGGCATATGGAAGAGCATTCTCGACACAAGGAGCTATAGTACCAAGGTGGGATATTCTTGCATGAGAAGAAATAAAGCCAGGGCTGGGGAGAGGGCTCAGTGGCATGAGCAACTGCCTGGCAAGTGCAGGTTTTGAGTTGGATCCCTAGCACCACATGCTATGCTGGCTCCGGAACCGTGGGCACACCTTGCTTGCTGCCAGGTGTGGTCATGCACATCTGTATTCCCAGCACTGGGGAGACTGAGATAGGAGGATCACTATGAGTCTGCACTGTGTACCCAGACCCTGTATCAACAATCAAACCNAAAAAAAGAAAGAAAAAAAGAAAGTGTTATATGAGTTTAGGGGTTAAGGTGGGAGCAGGCAATAGTGAAAAGGGAATCAGGTAATGTGGGACTTCATAATTCAGAGTAAGAAATGTGTCTAAGTACAGGTATGGAGATGTAACATAATAATAAAGATCACTCTAGTGGTTCTGTGGAGAATGAGTTCCACAGGAGGCTAGGAGTAGCAACACTGGGCCACTGGTGATATTTTAAGAGAAGAGATAATAGCTTGTGCTGAAATGGAGTTGGAAAGAAATGAATAACGGTGATTGTTTGGAAATAAGAGTTGGGCCAGGGAGATAGCTCAGTAGAATAAGCTCTGCCTGGCAAGGATAGGGCCCTGAGTTCAACCCCCAGTACTGGAAAAAAAAAAAAAAAAAGGAAGAGTCAGTACCTATGCTGATAGTCATCTGTATTGATTTGTAGCTTAGCAAGAGTAAGAACTAGATATATAAGTTTTGAAGTTGTCCATATGTTGATGGTCATTAAAGCCAGAGAAAACAGATGAGATTCCCTAATTAGTAATCCCCAACTCTGTCATTAGAGTTGAAATTACCTAGAAAACTTTTTGAAAATAGAGTTGTCCATTCCCACCCATGAATATCCCTTTTTAGTACTGTATGGACAGTCTCCATGTCCTTTCCCCTAATTTAGTTTTTTTTCCCCCTAATTTAGTTTTATAGGTAAATTTAAAGTGGCCTGCTATGGTCATTGACCTATTTAAATAGAGCAGTATTTCCTAATTATTTTCTCCTTCCTTGTTTCTTATTGAGCCCTTAAAAACATTTGTATACTTTCAGTCAGGCAAACCAAGCAACACCTAATTTTGCAAACATAAGAATTGGTAAGTCAGTGAAATTGATGTTTCTAGTATAACAGAGATGTTTTCCTTATAAATGGTATGCCTGTTGCTCAGAAGTCACTAAATATATCATCCTTTGGAATTGTGAAATTGTGGTTACATTTAAGTATAATGATCCTTTTTAGCCTGTTGTATGAACACCCACATTTACCACTTCTTTCTTAATTCTTTTATTTTTGTCTTGACTGGTAGTTTACATTAAGGGGACTGTGTTTGTCTTCAGTACATGGTTGGTAAGGTAGATGGACCTTAATTTACTACCTTGAAGCAGAATAAAAACAGTGGCATGTATTCATTGGCATGACTCTTAGAACTGCTTTTGAAATTAGTCTTTTCTGTATAGCTTAGAAGTGTTTGTCAATTAAGTGAATAAGCATATATTATTAAGGCCCAGTAAGCTCAGTTTGACTTTTTAGTATATATGCTGCTGAAGCAAGCACTCAGGTTGACTTTTAAGTCTGTACCTCATTTATTTTTCTTTAGACAAAATCATCAGTCTTATAGCCTTTGATATAATTTGAGAATGAATGCCAAGTATTTGTTTCATGTTAATATGTTGAATTTAGCGCTTGACACCTGAGTGGTTTTGTTTGTTTGTTTGTTTGGTTGGGTTTTTTGCAGCCCACTTGTTGAAAAAAATTTTTCTTGCAGTACTGGGGATCGAATTTGGGACCTCTCACTTTCTAGGAAGGTGCTTAGTGCTACTGAGCTATATCTCCAGTCCTGAAATATTTTTAGATATATAATTTACTTATTTTGGGCTGGAGAGATAGCTCAGTAGAATAAGTGCTTGCCTGGCTAGCACAAAGTCCTGAGTTCAATCCCTGGT
>NDGN011494691.1:2781-15828 GCA_002564285.1 Tympanoctomys barrerae
AACAAGCTTAGCAAAGCACAGGGACCGTGGTTCAATCTCCCAGCACCACATGCCAGCCAGCCCACCCCCTGGTGGGCTGAGCTGCCCCCCGCATAAATAAAAATTTAAAAAATAACAAAAAATAAAAATAAAAATACATATCCACATAATTTAGTTCATATAAACTTATTTGAGCTTAAGATGATAAATAGTTGGATAATTTGCCATTCTAAGGCCTCCTTCATTTGGTAGAAACAGAAATTCCAATTTACGTACCCTTCCTGTATTCTATAAACACTCCCAATTTACCTCTTTAAGCCATTTCATCCTTACCTGCATTTGTGAACCGATGACTGTATTATTACAGGCCAATTCAGTCTTATTAATAGTGTCTAAAATAGCAGGCTTTCCCACAAATTCCTTGCTAGAATGTAGATGTTGTTCAAGGGCATTCTGTACATCTGCACTGTATTGATTAGTGAAAGCTTCTTCATACTGATCAGTCCATAGTCTTATCCGATTTTCCCAGCCCTCGGTTGTATTCTCATCTAAATTCTGTGCTTCAGAGGGAGAATTCTGTAGAGAACAAAAGTCAGATAGGTTAGTCAAGTCCATGAATGAAAATACAGAGGACAGAGGGGCTGGGGAGAAGGTTGAATTTCCAAAGAAAATTTGTTTTCACTATGGCATGAAAGAATAATGGACTGGGAGTCACGAGATTTGGCTTTTATCATAGATTTATTACTACTGAGCTGTGAAGCCTTCGACAATCTCCACAAAGCAATGATGCTCAGTTTCTCTGTTTATAAAAGTAAGAAAATAATCTAGGTCATAGTTCCATCCTATTACTTACTTTATGACCATTTTAAAGTCACAAACAAAATTTCTTATCAGAAGAATGATATCAGTTCATAAAATCTTCATAGAAAGGAATGCTACAGACAATTTGAGTCATCACATTGCTTCAATGTCCAACATTTATTAAAGTCAGCTGTGTGAATGTGTTAGGAACAAATCTGTTTTACTGCTGTTCAGGAAAACAATTTTATTTTTTTGGTCACTTATTGTCATTAATACTCATTCTAAATGTACATGTGATCCCAGTCACTGAATCAATCATACTATTACCCACAGAAAAAGGAACCATTTTGAAGTACTTTTAAAAAAGACAATTGATATAATTAAATTCTAAATAATCTGAAGGAGATAAGAAGAGAGGAGTGGGGAGAGGTAACAGAAAATGTCTGAGAACTAGGTACTCTAGTGCTACAGTCCTCCAGGAAAAGCATTGCTCTCTATGTTGATAGTACTTAAATTACTATATCTCAGCAACAGCAGTTTTCAACCACTCTATAGCTTGAGCTATGGAGACATTAAATTCTGACACATTCTCCTCTGGCATTTAAGGCCTGAGGGACCACCAGAAAAACAAACATTGGTAGTGATGATTAAAAGGAAAAGACTTTGTAGGAAGCAATGCTAATAAAAAATCCATGTCCACTTCTAAAAGCAGGCCTAACAAAATTAAATATACTTTCCAAGAATGGCAAAGAGAACACTGGTGCCTATGCTAACAACTACTTCCTTTAGCCATTTTTGCATCATTGCTATTGATTAATTGTTCTCTATCATCCTTTCCCCAAGGAACAGGAAAAAATAAAAAAATCCAAGTTAGCATCACACTTTAATGACTTTTCACTAGTCTGAAAGACTGAGTAATAAAGGGAGACAAAAACCAACACATGACAATCAGAAGTACTAGCTGTTTGGCACTGTCAGTAGCAGTTGAGCAAAAGGATAATGCAAAACATGAGATCTAAGTATGCTTATAAAATTGGAATTAAGGGTGTACAAACAGCATTCCCAGCTTCTGATCTAATATCAACCGTGAAAACTACAAATTGTTAAATTTTTTTGTATTTTGGAAATCTATGCCACAGAATCAGCAATTTTTCTCATCCATCCTGCCTTCCTTTCTTTCTGCTATATTAGAGATAGGATCTCATTTTGTAGCTGAAATTACAGGTGTGCACCACCACTTCCGGCTTATTATTTACTAATCTGTTTATTCTGCAGTCCTATCATCCTTCAGGAGGTGGAAACTCCAACTCAGTGGGTTAAGAGCACAGTTTCTCAACTGGGGCTAATTTGCTCTCAGGAAATACCAGGTAATACTGAAGGCATTCTGATCATCAAAAGTGTGTGTGGTGCACTAGTGGGTAGCAGCGAAGGATGTGGCTAAATATCTTCAAATCCAAGACAATCCAAGACAATCCCCCAAACAACACAGAATTAGTTGGTCAAAAATGTCAATAGTTTGGAGAAAAGGGTTAGAGTTAAGTCTCTAGTAGTAAAGCTCTAGGCTTTCAGATGAAAACTCCAAAGGATAAAATCTTCTATCCTTATAGTTAATGGCTGCATCTTTGGTGAAGTTTTAGAATTATAAGACAATAATCAACTAACATGGTGTGTGTACTAAACATGTCTGTGGGCAGAAAACCTTCAGAAGCTATATAAAATTTGGGGTTATGTGTAGTTGTCTGGTAAATCCAGTTGATAGCTTTAAAAAGTTTTTTTGTGTGTATTTTAGAGAAGGGTGTACAGGGTTGTTCAAGGTCTTACTACTAGATCGGACTCGTAATGATTCACCTGTCTACAGCCTCCCAAGAATGGGGATTACAGGTGCGTACCACCGCTCCCAGTCTCTTACAAAAGGTTTTGAATCTCTGGGGTAAGTTACAATAATTGATTGATGAAACTGAAAATATCTTCTCGGCTCGGATCAGGGTTATGTTTCTCCTAAAACTCTACTGAGGAGCCCTTCCTAAGGAAGTGGAATGGGTTGGGAGTAAGTCGTGTTCCAGAACATAGCCCGGGCCTCTGAAACTCTACCTGTGAGGTCCTATGTCTTCTCCCATCTAGATAAGAAGAGGCCTTTAAACTTTAGATAAAGCATCAATTGTAATTTTTGATAACATGACTTATATTGGTGTGCCACATTAAATACAAAGTAACTCCAATAAAAGTTTCCCCCTCCTAAGACTTTATGATATATAACTGTCAAAAGGAAGGATCTATCTTTTCTACCACATATAAAGTTAGGGATACGAACACTTAAGGAACTTAATTTTAACTAAGTCTTTTAAAGCCATAGTTATGATTTGGAAAGTCCTCTTTTGTACATATACAAGGTAAAAGAGGATACTACAGAGTATAATCAAACCTTTTAGCAAACTTTTTATTGAGTATATAAAAGTATTTTTAAAACATTACACATAATTTTCTCTATTCTCCAACCTCTGTTACAAAAAGCATGCCTTACAAACTCTTAGTAACTTAAGAAACACACATGCATCATGTAAGTCTTTTCTACCAAATAAGAATTCCAAGAAAAGAACCTGAAAGGAAACCATTCCCAACAACATTAAGTCCAATCAGTAATACACCTTTCCTGCTACTGAGTTGTTCCTGTTGATTTAAGCTGACACGGTGCTGTGGTAGGTGCACAAGAGATTCTGCATCATTACCAGAAAGCCCTCACTCCTGAGGTGGAGCCCAATTAGAGTGACAAAACACCAGCAGTCTCAGTTTGTTTGGCAAAATGTCATGTGCCCACCCAGAAAAGCAGCTAAAGAAAAACCAACAAACACAGGGTGATTATAGAAAGGAAAAATGTTTCAGAAAATGTCTAAAAACTCTACTTTAGAAAAAAGCTATATGTAAACGGAATGGCAACAATTACAAAGTAATAAAAGAACAGATTCCAAGATTCCCAAACTATCAGTGTCAGGAAAGAAGCTGACCAAAAATGCAAGATCACAGTGAAGTAAAACACAGCATCAGGGAAGATCACCCCTTACCTTCATCCGCAAGGACTTCCGGGATCCCTCTCGAAATGCCTATCCCAAAGAGGAAAACAAGTAGAACAAAACAAAACTTGGTACCAAGAATGACAGTTATACCTGAGACTAAAACTAAGGGATGAACTTGAGTTCTATTCTGTCCCCTTTTCTCTACATGACAAATACAAGGAATTCCCCAACCTATTGTAAAGAATAGGGATAGCTCAAGCCCACTGAGCTCTGAGACTCGTTCTAATACTTCCCATCATGGAAGTAGGTAACAGGGATGAGCATGCGCCACTGAAATCCTATGTGCATCCTGACACTGAGAAAAAAGTAAATAAAAAAACTTATGTTACAGATTTATCAGTTTTGAGATTAAGAAGGAAACAAAGACCAATCCCCTTAACAAGGGGTGGGCAAGTCACCTAGGAGCAACAAAGTTGCTATGATGGGGAAGAAAGATCACAAAACAGAAGAGGTTTCTCCAGGAGACTTTTTAGTTGAGAATACAGGAAAGTGACCATGATACTGAGGAAGCTTAGATCATTCAAGAGATGTTTCCTGGATTTTTTCTTGGGGGGTGGGGTGTGCAACAAGGAAAAGCAACCCAATGACATGAGGTGGGTGTGGGATAGGAAAAGTGTTTCAGATTGCTTTTAGTCTCCAGGTGGGGAGACACTGTGAAGTGAGTGGAAGCCTAGACTCATGCTGCAACACATACAGGCTTGTGCCAGGAAGGGCTGGAATTTCATACCTGGGATGGGGGTTGGAGTAGAAGAAACTCTGAGCTAGTAGTGATGGAATGGTGTGGCAGAAGAGAGGTTGGTCTATATGTATGTAACACAGATTAACTTATTTTTGTAAGTACAGCAAAAAATGGTCTTTTAAACATCTGGTTCAAATTTCTTGAAAGAATTCTGGTGCTCTCTTGCTCCAAAATGCAAGCTATTTCAGACATGTTTCTATGTAAGACCTTTTAACCCTCCATACCTTGATCTTCTTTGGCTTTGGTGCTGCGCGACCCTTTTCTGGACTCTTTTTTCGCTTTTTGGGTTTGGTTCTTCTAACAGTTAAGGTGATACTTGTAGGTGTGTGCTGTGTTGCTGTATACAACACAGTGGAAGGAGAAAGCTCCTCATCCCAGCTTTCTGTTGCACTGCTATCCCCACCTGAAAAAAGGTGATTTTGTACGACAAGCATCAGCCTCAGAAGTTTACCAACAGATTTTCCGTTAAATGTGCCCCATACCCAATAAGTCACTGCCTTCCACTATCAACTCTATCATCTTTAAAGAAATACAGCCACTTTTTAAAAATGAAAACAAGATCTTGTTCTATATCACCAGCATTAATTAAACTGTTCTACACTGTACCATTTTCTCTCCTTATATTTTAGCCCTGTAGCTTCAATGTCACTCTTTCCCTAACAAGTTGAGAATGAATTAAAAAAGGATTTTTGGTAGTTCCCAGGAATACTTTGATTGCTACAGAACTAAAATGCTGTTTCCATATACATCCAATTTGCAATGATAGATCTATAGTGATATTAAGAGGATGCCTATCCCTTTCTATGAAAAGAGCAGGGGACCATGGTAACTTGTAAGAGGGACTACTTTGAGAAAATCTGAGTCACAAAATATTTACATGTCAAAATGTGGGGTACATGCATCTTGTGCTCACCTGATATGTTGTCCTGCTTCCGCCGATGAAGTCTAATAACCTTCCCCCTGCTCATTCCCCTAAAGAGGAAAATAAACTTAAAGTAGTCCTTCCAACAGCATGCAGCACATCATAGCACACATGGGAGAAGTATCTCTGCATATTCTACCCCCTCCCTCCCACCTACCAAATGTTTCCAGGACATTAAATTTCATATCAAATTCAATAGCTTTAACATCAATCTCTCATTCCTTGTTGTCAGCAATTCTCACCTAGTGCAGAGAATTCGAGCCAAGGAGCATTAAGGAATCATCTACATTAACAAACACAAGAAAGAATACTTTGAGCTTTTCCCTACTAATAAGAAACCCTACTCCCAGCAACCCAGGCTTGGATTTCATGGAACAGGATCTTACCTGCACTTGTCACAGTTGAGAAGGAAGCCATCCTGAGAAAGACCACAAGGACACCAGGTAGGAACAGTCTCTCCTTCAGAGTTCGGGCTGTCTCCACAGCGTTCCTCTACGGGCGACGGCAGGCCATTCAGGTCAGAACGAGGGATGATCGTCTGGACAGGGGGAGAAGCAGGAGGTGTCGGAGGAGGAGGGGCTCCGTAATTATGATCCTGAAAATAAGATTTTTTAAATCAACAGTGTCCAAACACTGGCCCCTCTCTCCCCTAAAGTATGGTACATATGGAAAGAAAGAAGAAAGTAGTACCCTTTGTTTTTTGGCTTCAACCAGGAAAGTGATAAAACAAAATGCCAAGGTCAACTGGGACATAAAAACAAGAACAATGATGCAGGGCTAGACGTCCGCTGGAGGCAGGGAAGTGCAAAAGGGGCAACTTCGTCATGCTGCATATAAACATTTCAAGAAAGTCACAATGTATAAGAATGGATTATACTCCAGGAAGTTCACTGCTCTGGAGAGAGATGAATGCATACTCACAGCATAAGGCAGTCCTCGACACCCATGCCTCTGAGTGGTCCCATAATTATGAGTGGAATACACGCTCTTCTCATTAACTGCTGGACTAGCCTCCACAGATTCAGGGCTGCACAAAGGCGAAAAGCAATGCATGATAGCATAACACCTAATCTTCCCTTCAACTAGCAGTTTACTTCCCATTCTAACCCCAACTCTTTCCACAACCACCAGCCACTAGAATAAGAGAAGAAACTCAGTGAAATAATCTGATTAACATAACTAAACCTATAAACAACAGGAGAAGTGTTACTGAATGTGAATTTGTGTGTAACATGAAGCCAGTACAGGCAGATGTCTCAAGGCAGGCACCTGGCATACAAGGTGTCCCTAATGACAAACACAAACGTACCAGCTGAGCGGGGAGTTTCCCCTAGAGAAGCCACTCTGGGCTGGTTTAGACTCAGAACTATTCTTCTTAATTGGATCTCTTAATACTTCCATGAAACCTCACATGACATTTGCAGTGAGTGAGATGATGAAAGTGCCTTCTGCACTGCCCCAGGGACCAGGCCCTCTTCCATTCACTACCAAGACAGGATACCCTGAAGAAAGTACAGGTAAAAACAATGGCATCTTATATTTATCACACCTCTCATCTTGACCAACCCCCAACACCTTTCACATGTTAAGAATAGTAACTTCTCATTCACCAATGACATGCAAGCATATCGAAGAAACAAGTATTTAATAGCTGCATGGTTATAATCATAGGACCTCAAAATAGTAACAGCAGTAAGAGCTATCATTGTGAATTGTCCATTATTTGGTTTATATATATCCATTCATTTAATTCTGCAAGCACTGAACTTGGTAAACAGTACCTCATTACAACGAAGGGGTAGGCTGAGGTGGTGAGATTTTATGGCTTCCCCAAGGTCACACACACAGAGCCACAATTCAAACCATGTCTGACTTGAAAACCTACATACCATTTGCACTATATGCTTTATTTGGAAAACAGGATAACATCCTACCTTTAAAGAAAAATTTTCAAGAACTTTTTAAAGCAGGTTTAGTGAGAGGCTTGGTTTAGGATCTTTTTGTATCCTCAATGAATAGAAAATAAATGATTCGAACACAATTTATTATCTTAAAAGATTTATAAATGTATTCTAATTTAGAAATTTAATGCAAGCCTTTAAAATAAAAGGCATAGTGGCCAAGAATACAAATTTCTGAAGAAAAGAACCTCAATTTTAAATAGTACTTTGTTAGGCTTTAGGGAATTTTGAAAAATAATTAAGAAATGTAATTGTAGAACTTGACAGAACTGAAGATGAATTACCTGTAATTTATATCAATTAGAATAGATACACAAATTAGAAACTCCAGAGACTAATATAACTCAAACTTAAGAAGTCAGTGGGCTTGGTATATAAGGAATCAAATAATGTATACAGTTTGCTTAAAATAAATAGACATCTTTCCTGCTTTAAGATACCCAAATTTTCAGCAGGAAAAAAATATGCAATTCAATGTGGTTCATCAGTTGAAGTGAGGGATAAAAGAAAATTCTAAGATGTATATCCAACTCACCCAGTTTTATGCTCCAAAACTGTGAGAAGGGATCTTATTAATAACAGCAAAGGTAATTTCTAGGTGAAGAAGAACTTTAGACACAGGAAAGTATTTTCTGTTAGTGAAGTGCATGCATTTTATTACTTGATAGTGTCTATAAGATGGGAACTGGAAGGGGGATTACATCAAGAATGCAGGTCAGTATTCTTGAAAAAAAGATGATCTAGACATGGCTCACTGGGAGGCAATCAGCTCTGAGTATTAGGAAACAGGTGGGGCAGACAAGCATTAATAAAATGAAGACATAATTTAGTTTCTATGATGGAAAGTTAAAAGAAAGTAATGAATTTATAATTAATCTAGTAGGCACATTACTATATAAACAAATATTCCAAAGAGTTATACATATTTTATACAGGAGATTTTGTCCCATTAAACATGGAGTGAAACATGACAGCTGTTTATTAGAAATGGATTTTTTTGAAGGGGCGGGAAAAAGAAAAGCTTCATGAAATAAGATGGCCATGGAGATGGAGCTATGTTGATTATATCTTACCCATCTCCAAACTGGGTAAATATGAACATATGCACTTCATGTGCAAGTCTAGGAAATAAAAATAAAATGTATATTGTGGAGGTTAACAGGCCATCCACTGCACAATATTTTCTAGTTAAGCATAGCATTTTTTAATATACTGCTATGCAATTTAAATTTGTGGAAGTAACTGCAATTTTCATACTGGTGACAGCTCAAATACGTAATTAGGTATTGATAAGATTTCTTTAACTATTCCTTTACATACATTATCAGTTCTTAGGAATATTTTAAAATGTGGATTACAATTTTGAGTATTAGGATTACAACTTTTTGTTAGCTAATTAATTTAGGCAAATGTAATTATAGTCTTTTTTCTATAATCCAATTTGTATGACAGCTGGGTGTATATATACAAAAAGTAGGTTCAACAGATATACTTCATCAATTGTGTTCAAGGTACCATACGCAACCTGCCACTAAACTATTAAATGCTCAGAAATGACTGGAATTCTGTTAGGGAAGTGCTGGAAATTCAGAAAAATCTTTTTTTATTACAAGTTTTCTAATAAGTATATAAAAATGCATATTGTAGTCATCAAATTTCAGTATCATGAGGTGAGGTCTAGTTCTTTTATTTGGTTGAGTATGTTGCCCTTAATACCAGGTTTAATCCTAGAGAATCTGTAACAGTGGAATAGGTATGATGAAGAATTGACAAACACTGTTAATAAAAAATTTAAGAGACTAGTACATGAGCTTATTATTGACATCCTCTCCCTTTGTAGAACTACTAATTTAGTAACAGTGAATTTTGTTTTGACCATATTAGAAATCTCTGTAGAGGTCATGGATGAAAATGTTCACGAAATTCTAGAATATGACACCAGGCTCAAATTTGTAGACCAGTATACTGTAATTTCTGAAATCACTCCTGGACTCCCCAGCAACATTTATGGGCAGTCTTTGCTGTAGTATCAGGACAATATCAGCTGCATTAAAAACTGCTTTGGGTCTTTTTTATATCTACTAACTCTAAACTTACTGGCTTTAAACTCTGCTCAAATTTCTCTTAAATGTGAATGTTGTCTACATATTACACTATTACTATAGCATAGCAACTTGCTACCTGACTTTTATATATAAAAAAAAAAACTATAAACATTATACAATTTTCTACTAATACAGAAGTATTTTAAGTATTACTTTGGGAAAAGTTTAAAATCGGAAGTCTCAGCTAATGGCATAACTACATCACTTCAGCATGCAAAAAAAAAAAAAAGACACAAAGAATAAAAACTTTAGAAGCACAAAACGCCCTGCCCCCACCCCCACCCTCCTTCCTTTTTATGTGGGATTAAACTTGAAAATTGTTTTCCATTCTAGACTACCCCAGAATATTACATGTTACATCTTGGGGGTAGCTTTATTTTAAGTCTTCCTCTTTTAAGAAGTTCAGTAAGCAGACAAGGCTTTATGAAGAAATATACATGCTCTTTAATAAGAGTAATATCCTGTTTTAAGGAAGAAAACCACTACTAATGAGGGATACCGTCCAACCCAGAACTTTGGTACAGTTGCTTTGCTTGGCTGAAGGGGAAAGACTCCCCAGGGACTATGAAAATGGCAAGAGAAACAGGGGAATTAGAGCAACACCCACCTCACTCAAGAAGTGGCTGTGGGATCAAGAGTCTGAACTGGACCTGAACATATTCAAAACACCAGGATTTCTCCAGCCCAGACCCTAATCCCTGGTACTGCCTGGAATAGACTTGGCTTCTGGGGGTGTGCTGCCCCCTAGGCCCCTTGGGTCTCTTTCGCTGGACTTTCACATCCTGGTGTAGTGCCACTTCGTCTTGAAAGGTAGGGGGCTTCCACTTCCTTTCTGTAAGCAAGGAAGATTGGGTACAAGGGAGGTAAAAGGACAAGAGGGGAATCTGTGAGCAGGGGGAATCTTGGACAACTTAAAAGAGAAGGGATACAAAAGGCTAAGAATTTTTAAACTGTGAATAATATATAAAGTAGTATAATGAAGGCCTACCTTCATTGTCATTTGGCATTTAAATTCTTCAAGAATTGAGTCTATTTTTAGGGATTAGGCTTTTCGACAAACTCTGAATTTCTAAAGCTGCTCTTAGCTGAAAAAAAAGTTTGGTACCACTGATTTTGAAGGTCCTCTTTCTAGGCAATGAATATATTAAAAAAAAAACAAAAAAAACAAAACAGGTGATACCGCTCTCTATTTTTCTACCCCAAATATAAGAAGGTCTAATCAACATGCCATATAAAGTTTGAGCCCCTTTAAAGTTGAACAATGGGAAATACATAGGAAGAGGCCTTCAAGAAAAATCAGTTGGAAGGAACACCTTATCTTTGCCATTCATCATTACTTTTATAGAAGCAGGCAATGACACCCACTTTATTTTAGTCTTTCCCACCCATCACAACAAAAGAGAATGTAACCACTACTTTGAAACTTTGATTGTATTATTTACCCAAAATCCCTTCTTAAAAGTTTTGTTCCTCCTGTTCTAATTCCTTTTCCCCCCAACTTCTATGGGAGAAAAGGTCAAGGTCTAATGTCATTTACAAGAGGGACAGGCTTTGGGGAAGAAAATACATCTTCTTAGCTACCCATAAGAAAACTGCCTTCACATAAACTGACAGTGTGCCTCCTATCTAGGAAGTAGCACTTACTCTGATCCAGCAGCCATATCTGAGTAAGATGTATCTGGTGTGGTGACTCCCAGAGGGATTGCAATGCTCATGACGTCCAACACAGCAGAGAGTGGAAATCACGGGGTCCAATTAATGGAGAATGACCACTCTGAGAGTGGGGGTGAGCCGCACAGCCTCAGCCAACATGTTATGGACATGAGGAATCCTGCCACAGAAAAGGAAAATATCTACTAACCAAATAATTTTCTACATTTAATGTATCCTAAATGGTACTAAAATTTCTTCATTGCTTTCCAATATTTACTATAGTCATTAGTGTTCCACAAAGTAGCTGAAAGTTAAGCTTTTTAAATTTTTTCAAGCAAGTGGAAATTGTCTACTTCAGTAGGCATATTACCCCTTCTCTACAACTGCCCATTAGATGAAATCTTCTGGCAGCCTAGGATCTACCAAACATGTCTGAAGACTATTTGATACTTCCTACTTTAAATAAACTAAGAATGTCAAGTTATCAGTTAAAACTTTCTTTCTAGGTTGTAAATAAATGTACAGCTTATATTTGAGTAGACACTCCTGTTTTTACTGCCTTTTTGTTATAGAGCCCTTTCTTCATTACTATAATTTTCTTCTAACTGCAATTTGGGGAAAATGTACTTAACCGAACTTCTAAAGTAATATACACTGCTAGATATGAAGAGAAATGTAAACCATGGAAGAGTCTATGTAAGTGTGGGTGCAAAAGGTATTTGGGAAATGTTTGTATCTTATGTTTATGTATCATGAACATAAAATTGCTCTGTGGGCATATCCATGTCTGTATAAAGCACAACAATAATAAACTACAATGAATCTAATTTCAAGACAAAGATTAGAGAACTTTGTATAACAAGCAGTGATGACTTTTTAACTGTGATGAGTGCAGTTTGGGAAAAGAAAGATTCCTGAATTACTAAAGAGTAAAAAGGAAAAGTAGTTTAAGAGGTTTGGAGATATTTTACAAGGGAGAATAGGTATAGTTTTATGATTTCACATTAGTGGTTTTATATTCATATAAAAAATAAAAGGATGGGGCCAGGGAGATGGCTCAGTGGAATAAGTGGTTCCCTGGCAAGTACAAGGGCCTGAGTTCAATCCCTGGTTCTGCAAAAATAAATAAAATTAAATAAAAGGACAAAACAAGTAGGAAAGTTGATGCTAACTAATATGAAATATCCAAGTTAATAAAGATGTTTGGAAAAAAGCTACGAAGAGTCATGACTGAAATACTGATTCATGATAAACATAATAGAAAAATTAAATACCCCAAATTCCCAAATGGAATGAAAAGTGTAGGATATTGAGTCAATCTAGTGACCAATGCTGATTTAAACAGTAGCTCATTTGAGATAAGTTTGAATCCTAGTTTGATATATAGGAAGCAGGTTCATTAGCATAATAAGACTAATTGTAAATCAATTTGTGAAAAAACTAATTAATGGTACATTAGGAAATGATTTTTTGTATTTAGAACAGGGTCTACAGGGTCTCCTTGTATAGATCAGACTTGTAGTGATCCTCCTGTTTTCAGCTTCCCAAGTGCTGGGATTACAGGTGTGGGCCACCATACCCAGTTTTCAAAAACAGTTTTAAAGAACATATAAACAAAGCATGGAGCTGGGAAGACAGCTTAGTGGTCCGAGTGCCTGCCTTGCAAGCACAAGGACCAGCGTTTGATTCCTGGTACCACATGCCATGCTGGCCCCAGAACCTCAGGTGTGCTATGATAGCCACTGAAACTGGTCATGGTGGCACATGCCTGTAATCCCAGTGCTGGGGAGGCTGAGACAGGAAGATCACTATGAGT
>NDGN011494701.1:0-10107 GCA_002564285.1 Tympanoctomys barrerae
TTTCGGCATGTAGAGAGCCAGTTTTTCCAGCACTATTTGTTAAAGAGGCTATCTTTCTTCCATTGAGCACGTTTGGCCCCTTTGTCAAAGATAAGATGGCTGAGTGTGTTCGTAGGGGCTTCAGTGCATGACAGCATTTTGATGAAAGTATTGTAACTTGAAAAATTCTTAAAGAATCCTAAACTTAATGACAAGAAAAACATATTGAAATAGAGTTTTTTTAACTTAAAAGTGTCAATTATCTCTAAATCATCTATAAATTTGTTGAAATTTTAAATAATGTTTTATAGGTCATTCTGAAAATATGAAGAAAATATAAAAGTTCAAAAACTGACACTGCTTCTCTGTCCTTTGGCTAAGATGAAGTGTAAGAAACTAACAGTTTTATGAGAAAAACTTTTTCTTTCAGTTTTCAAGACTGATTTTCAGTCTGTAACAAATAAATCAGTGGGAAATTTCCTCAACTGTAAAGAAATGAACTGAAGGAAAAACCTGGAAACAGAAGATACAGGATCACATTATGCAAATGTTCATTTTTGATTGATTGATTATTTGATTGGTTAATGCAAAGATGTTATTGAGGGTGGCAGAAGGTGTGGGAAAAGTGGAGCTTGACCACTCAATGACTTCTGTTGTGGCATTTGCTAGTCATAGAGAATGCGGGAAAATTTATTCTAGTTATCCCAATAGTAGTAAAGAATCAAATAAAGAAGGAAGCCTTGCAATGTAAACCATGAGAACATGTTTATGCTTTCAAAGCAAATAAATGTTCTCTCAATGAAAACATGAAAAGCAGAAATCAAGAAGGAAATTTTATGAATTTGAGGCTGCTCAAGAAAAAAATCTATTATGCATCAAACAACTTATCATCAACCTGAAAGATAGGGCAAAGACTCAGAGTTCAAATGCAAAGCCAAAAATTAATTATTCAGCTGACAGGATGTATATAGATCGTAAATGTTTCTGTAACTCAACATAAGAACAAAAACAAATCCATTTTAAAATGTGCAGAAAATGCAAACTATAGTACACTGGAAGGAAACTCTAAACGGTTAACAAAAACAAGGAGGATTATAACCTAATAAGATACAGTGAATTTCTCCTAGGCATCAATAGGACCCAGGTATACAGGTAAGTTTATAAGCAGTTCTCTAGAAGGACACATTACCTGGATTCCCCAGTGGAATGAAGCACTTGTTTCTCTGCTCCTCCAAGAGCTGCCGTCTGAAACGGCTACCTTTGAGCTGCTGCTCAAACGGCTACCTTCAGGGAACCTGAGGGAGTACTCAGATGAGAGAGTCCCTCACCCAAAGTTTTGCTCAGAAACTAATGACTAATGAAGATAGTGGCCCAAAGGCTTGGGTCCTTTCTTCCACTTCAGCCTTGTGACAGCTTCAGATCTCGTCTGCCCGAATGAAGCTTCCGTTAAATCTGCGTGAGAATTCTTCTTCAATCTCATTTCCTTGCCTCACCTTGTACCAGAGTTCATGGTAGCGAGAGTTCCTTCTCTCTTATCTCCAGCTGCTTTTGGGAAAGCCAGGATGCAACAGCGTGTTTCATGTGTTCAGGACAATTCTGGTGCCGCAAAAGCGTGTGTGCCATATTTCTGCTAAGTAAAATCCTACCACCAGTGATGAGGCCAGGCACACGGCAGCCATACAGTACTTAAAGCACTTCTCCTATTTGAGCTTGGATGAAATACTGAGTGAAAGAATAGAGCAGCTTGTGTGGTAACAGCTCAGAGCAATGTGAAAGTCCTACCTATAAGAACAACCGACTTGGGAGAGTGTTACTAAACTTGTGTGCATTAGGAAAGAGAACTAAAATGGAGAGGGATTATTCTACAATTAAAACTAAGTTTGAAAATGCAAATTCCTTTGTAATTTCTTTCTTTCTTTTTTTCTTTTTGACACAAGGGATCAAATTTAGGACTCTGTGCTTACAAGGTAAGCATTTATTCCACTGAGCTATCTCCCCAGCCCTGTAGTTTCATGCTAAGGTTCTATCTTGTATTCTGCAATCCAAAGGTTAAGAAATGTGAAGACCAAGGACTTAATTTAATTGCAAGAAATAAAAATATCCATAAATATTATATGCATATATATTTTAGGAAGGTCTGCTATATTGAGGTTAGGGCTCTATCTGAGAAAGAATGAGACTATGAAGCATA
This sequence comes from Tympanoctomys barrerae, assembly GCA_002564285.1. Lineage (NCBI taxonomy): Eukaryota > Metazoa > Chordata > Mammalia > Rodentia > Octodontidae > Tympanoctomys > Tympanoctomys barrerae. Next base: position 2,171 of record NDGN011494701.1, read on the forward strand.
GAATTTAGGCATACTAATGGAAAGCCCAGAAACTATTTAATCCCCAGATTACTAAGAGATCTCTGAGCTAAAATTCATAAAGTCATCTGGTCCATCCTGTAAAAGTGCAGTAGTCATGAAAGCAATTACAAAAGTCATCTTCCCCTTCAACATGACTATGTTCACATCTTAAGAATTTTCCCCACTTTCTCTTGTCAGCAGCAAGCCAGTAATCAAGACTAAGTTACCACATCACCAAGGCACGATGCACTAGTCTCCTAAGGAAGGGAAATGTGGCTCAGGATGTGGCCAGCAGTCAGGAAAATACACTCAGAACATATTTCTACGGATGGCTGTAACAGAAGAAAATGCAAGAGATGTGAGGAATTTACATCCCATGAAATCAAATAAATATTTAAAAACACTAACTTTTAATGTGGAGTATACCACTGTATTATGCAAACATTGCATGTTCTCAAGCACACCATCAGCATAGAATTATGCGGTAGCATTTATTAAAGAATCTCTGTTAAAAACCAGAATAATATGCACCAAGTATGTAAACGCTCTGATGAATTTACATGACTTCCAGATAAATATTATGACACAGAGTGGATAAACTTCACATGACTTAGGAAAAACTCCATGTATGTGGTTCCCAGAACTGATATTTTTCAGCTAAAGAAGCTTGAAGAATAGAAAAACAAAGATCGTATTAGTTAGGTAGCTGAAACTCAGACTTTCTCTGTTACAAGCAAAGGTGGATGCATGTACTTTGCCAAGCAGAAGAGATCTTCTTCAATGGTTGCATATACTCATATACTCCTTCTACAGAAGGGAGCAATTCATGTAGGCAGAAGATAAAGCAAGAGCTCGCTAGCATAGTTAGCTGCCTAACTGCAAAACCATGCCATCTGCGCATGTGCTACAAAGAATCTGTCTTAGTTACTTTTATCATTGCGGAGACAAGATAACTGGCACCCAAAGGTGACGGAGGAAAAGTTTATTTAGTTTACGGTTTGTAGAGGTTTCAGTCCATAATTGGCTGGCTGCGAGGCACAGTGTGTCTACAGAAGGGAGCTATTCATGTAGGCAGAAGATACAAAGGCAACAAGCTGGAGAGAGAGAGAGAGAGAGAGAGACAGACAGAGAGAGAGAGAGAGAGAGAGAGAGGAGAGACAGAGACAGAGAAAGAGACAGAGACAGAGAGAGAGATCCTTCTGTCCCCTATTGTAGGCTTCCCATCATGCAGCAGGTGTACACTCATAGCCTCACTCTCAGCATTTTTAATCTGAAATTATGCTGGAATCAATCACAGGCTCTAGATTCAGCCTCCTCTGAAAGAAACCCCATGACCAGGCCCTGAGGAACATCTAGATACAAACCTTTGCAGAATCCATGCAGGTAACCACACTGTGCTCAATTCAGTACATACGCAAAGGGACAGTGAAGGGCCAAAGCTCTATTCTACCTTTGGAATGTTTTAATAAAGATTTCAGCTAATATTTAAATTTTTCAAAAGTATTTAAACTGAGAGTACTATTTAAATATTTAAAACATATAGTAAGTTGCATATCACAGCTATAACAGAGCTAATATAATATTTATGAACCAATGCTATTGCAAAACTATACAACAGAAACGTAATGCATAACCTGCACTCCTGTCATTTTGATCTGATATCTAAGGTAATTGGGAACAAATAATTAAATATTGGCAGCTATTTATCAAAGAAGATATATTTGTCTTGAACTAGGTAATATAAATCAATTAACAAAATTATTACATATGAGAACAATTTTCTGTATGATGATTTTGATTTTATTAGAATCAAAACACGCAATTGGTATCCAGAAGAAAATGTGTTGTTTCAGATATATGTATTTCCAACAATCAATAATGCTTTTCAGTTGTAAAGACAGCTTTGAAAAGAAGGAACAAGTCATGTTTTGCTTTTTCTTGGTTTCCTTAGTTATTCTTTTTCTATCCACTTTCATGATGTTTATAAACATGAATGCTAAAAGAACCAAGAAATAAAACATTTCATTTGGAAAGAGACTTATTTGAAAACTCTGCATTAGTGTTGCAGTAAATCATATACTCTGCTTCTTTTATAAATTTTTTCTTTCCTTTCTTTTTTGACCTAACTGGAGGCTATATTTCTATTTTTCTATTGAAAAAACCCTGCAATCTGAAATTCTGAAAGAACTTAAAATTTAATAAGCATGAGAACAAAATTAGGGTAGCAATTGTGCATATTGAAAGTTGCCTCTTATATCCTGGCTGAATCCTAGTAAACATCAGTGATAAACATTGCAATTATAACTCAGAGACGGCCAGGCTGGTATCCCAAGGCTTTATTTAATCTCTTCCAAGGCAAAGTCATATACACTAGGCCTACTTGACTGTATGAATCTCCAGTTGATGCTGACATTAATAATACCAAGAAAGTTCAGTGTTGGGGTTGTAGCTTCACGCTTTGAAGTTTCCATACTCAGTGCCCTGGGTTCAATTCCCAGGATCGCAGGAGGACCAAGATGTAAATATTTTTAGGATTTAAAGGAGAAATGTACTCAAAAGAAAATGGGGACATATATGTTTGAATATACAACCATACCACCTTGAACATGCTTGATCTTTTGTGAAATATATTTAAAATAAGATAATTGTCAGAAATGAATTCTTGTACTTAGATCATTGTATTCTTATGGCAATTGAGAAGGATACAAAGGACATATTTTGAAGTGTGATCTTTGCTCTTTTCTGGCAATTTATTATCCAAGTGACTTAGTCCCTTTGGTCTGAACTGTTTCTCAGTACATCCATTTATAACGTATGCCCTATGCTCTACAATCTTATTAGGCTCTAGATAATGGCCACAAATTCTAAAGTAAACTGAAGTCTTATTTTCCAACAGTATAATGTTCTTAACGGAAATTTTGGACATGGAAATAAATTCCTCACATTAAGATTTCTAAATCTTCTGTTTTAGCATTTGTTTGTTTCCTTGTCTGCTTTTGTGGCCCTGGGGATTGAGTCAGGGACCTGCACCAGCTCCATAGCTACTCTGCCACTGAGCTACGTCCCCAACCCAAGCTGATGTTTTAAATCCACTTTTTATCTTGGTGTTGAGAAGGGATTTCAGCCTGAGAGTGGGGATGATGGCCAAGCACAAAACAGCAGACACTTAACAGACTCCACCAGCAGCAGTTGATTAGTCAATATACTCACAGCTTACAGCTTACAGAGATGGACAGCAATTTGCGACCAGCCACATGAAGGTTCTACTTTTACAACAACTTTCAATGGAGGGGAATCATTAGTGCTTTAAATTCTGTGATGCTATTCTGGTATATTCCTAAATCAATTGCATTACTTTCTTCTCAAGAAACATTTTTTATAAATATTTCATCTTGCTTTTCAGATTCACACTTACTGACTTTTTAACAATGCATAGATTAAAAACTAAAAGTTTTTGTCTTAGCAAATTTTCTGATTCATGCTGCTCATTACATTGGTCTAAACTAGTCAATCTGAGCCATCATTCTATTTGCTATTGTCAAGAGATTTTATTTTATTAATATATTTGATACAGGGTCTCACTACACAGCTCAAACTCATAGTGATCCTCCTGTTTTCAGCCACTCTAGCACTGGGATTATGGGCATGTGCCACCATGCCCAGACTTGGTGGCCAGCTCAGCCCCAGGATGGGGCTAGCATGGCATGTGGTACCAGGGATCAAACCCAGGTTCCTGTGCTTGCCTAAGCAGGCTCTTAGTCCACTGAGATATCTTCTCCTCCCTGTCCAGAGATTTTAAATACTGACATTTTGTCCATGCCTAGACTATCCGTCTGCTATATGGAAGTTTATTACAAAACCATTTTAAAAATTGAGTTCACATGTCATATTTTCTTTAACTAGATTTCACTTCCTGTGCATTTGCTGTTACTTGTTTGTAAGTGTTTCATCTCGAGTAAAGAACTGTTCAGCAGTATTCTTTACAATGAGGCTTCTATCTTTTTCAGTCTTCATAACAATATCATTTTCCATTCTATTAAGTTTCATGTCATTATTTTTCGGTCCTGACTGTATCAGTTATATAATGGTGAATTCATTCTGTTATTTTATCAATATCTAAGTCATCTCTGAGTCCACTTAGGTACTCACTAGCACTTCCTCATTGAGAATATTTGTGTCTTTTTTAAGGTAATATTAGGAAGATTAATACTTTGAAAAGCATAACATTCATGTTTACAAAAATTGTCAATAATTTTCCTTTAAAATTATAGCAAAATATAATTGCACAAAAGAAGGTGGTCAAATGTGCTGGAATTGTTGGAAACATATACAGAATAGCAGGCTGTCCTCTCATAGCTATGTGAAAATTATGCAAATGCACATGTGATTACCCTGAACAGTCAGAACACTAAGTTTTAGTCTCTGTTTTTGTATTTGCCTAAGATTCTCAATTAAAGCAAATGTTTAAATAAGGATGATAGCTGTATTACTATGCAGGTATCCTCTGAGTAATACCCTTGATGTGAAGAAACTGGCCATCTTCAATTTTCTATTCTTTTCTAGTCTCTTCTCCAGTGTCCTCTGCTGCTATGCATGCATTATAGTGGAAGGGAGGTACATTACATTATGATACTAACTCTCACAAACCCATAGATAACAGATGGTACCTAATCAATAGACTATTAAACTATTGAGAATCAAATAACTCAAGCAAAAATAAGTAATAGTATGATTGTGAAATTCTAGATGCAAAAAAGTAAGAAAAGATGAAACAGACAGGACAGTCTCACCGCCAACCTAATAGAGGAAGATCCAAGTTTTTGTTAAGGCTGAGAGCAAAGTCTTTGGTACGTAATGTGTCACTTGCCAGGCAAGGTGTCCTGGCCTGTAATCACAGCACTCAAAGGGCTAAATCAAGAGGGTTGCCTCCGTCTGAGGTCAACTTGTGCTACACAGTGAGCTCAAGGCAAGGTTACACTACATAGCAAGACTCAAAAAAAAGCAAACAGGAAAAAAAAAGATGGAAAACTTGAAGTATAAAATTAAATAACAGTTTCTGAGTAGGCTGATGAAATAAAGATGAATAAAGTGTGTTATCATTTTCACGATCAATCTATCTCACGTCCATAGGTAACTAAATTAATTTAATTAATACCTGTGTGTTTTGTTTGCCCTCAACTTTCTTTTGTTGGACTGTTTAACCATTAGCTCTTATAACTCAGAATACTTCTTTCCCATGTTGCTCTTTAAATATTTGATTTAAGCTTTCATGTGTAACCAATATTTTTTTTTCATTCAAAATCCAATAATCTTGATGTCTTAATTTCCCTTGTCATATGTTTTCATGAGCTCTGTGATTTCTTCTAATTTGATAGTATCCTTTCATACCTAGGTATATAAGTTCAACAAGTGTTAATATGGCACTATATATTTTCACTTCAGTTTTATGGTAATTCCTATCAACTGAGTAATACTATCAATGACATTACCATGAACAGTAATTATTTCTCTTAGAGGTAGTCTCAGGTTGGCATTAAATATAGTTAACTAAAATAGTAACACATGCAAAAATGCGTCCTAGTGTTAGATAAGTTTATATTACTTGAGAATGAAAGTTTGCAATGTTTACTTTTATTAGTTAATTTTTGTAGAAAGACCCTATGTCTAGATCACTTCATTTGGATGGATATAGCTGTTTTGAAACCTTCTTCCCTCCTACATAGACAGCTAAGCAAAGATTTCCTTTAACACAAACGTCAAGCAGGCCAATTCCCTGAGAGTAGGCTTAAAAGTGCAATTTCTCATTTTACAACGAGAATAGCTGAAGGACACAGCTTATTAAAATAACATTATATTAAATTGAGAAGTTTAACATAAAATTAACTTTTTTTCTATGTTCAGCTTAACCCAGGGTATATTTTAGTGATCACTGGTGTCATGACCACGATTGAACACTTGAGCAGATTAATGACATCTATAATCACAACTATTCTTCTGGTAGCTAAACAGAGCACCAGACATTCAAAGTGCATTTGGAAATTTAAAACTTATTTGTCCTATTTTGACACTTAAAATTAAATTTATGAAGACACTTGGCCACGAATGAGAGAGACAAGAAATAAATACAGTGAAATTTTCTGGAGTTAAGATGGAACACAAGATTGAACACCATATGGCTTCTCTTATATGAAAAGCTGAATATATATATATATATATATTATGAAATATACATATTATATATTATATAATGAAATAAGAAAGACAACATGATAAAAGGTGATATTATAATATCATAATATTATGTAATATATTATATATAACATTATATTATGAAATAAGAGAAATAACAGGATAAAAGGAAGATATTGTAATATTATATAATATATATATTTTTTTTAAATAAAGGAGAAATAACAGGATAAAAGAAGGATGTTGTAATCCAGTTTGGACATTATATCTAAAACTGTACCTTGACTTAGTAGAATTTTTTAACACATTTTATATGTCACTTGGCCCATTGGTCTGAATTTCAATCTGTATATGTGATAATTAACTTTATAAGGTCTTATAAAATAAATTAATTAAGGCAATGCTGGCACAATAGAAGGGAGCAGAAGGATACAGCAACAACAAAGAAAAGAATTAAAGTGTGTTAGGCACAGATACCAATGTCCCAGAAGGAAAGTAATCATTATGTTTTGTAAACATGTACCAATAAAAGTAAAAAAAAGTCAAAAAAGATGAAATATGCAGTTTCTATTCACTATCCAGCAGCATAAAGTGAAACATACTCTTAGACTGATGAATTTCCCTGTGTTAGGAATACTTTAAGTATTTAGGTTTAATATGTCATTCATATGGGGTTTTATTTACTAAATTTCAACATTCTGAAGGAAAGGAACTTTCTTATCATAGTGACCATTGTAATTTTTCCATCTGTTAGGTAACTTAATGATTTCACAAAGATACATTTTATATTAAAAAAGCTTGACACAGTGAATTCTGCCTCAGTTATTGTTTTTGGAATTTCGAAGCCAGACAGAGTAATCACAATAAGCTTCTGAAACCTTAAAGTCTCTGACATTATTTGTTAGATTAATAAAAGTAATGTAATACCTCTCCTCAGCTCAAAAAGAAACACTAAAAAAAAGTACTAAAGGCAAATGAACAAAAGAGCAAAGAGAAAGACTAACTTTGATTAAATAACTTTACTCATGTATTTCAAACAATATATTATCTTAGAAAAGTATTGTCTGCTTTTTTTGTAATTCTGTATTTTTGGCAATCTGTATGTTGTAACAAAGTTGATATTCTTTTAATCCATAAACAAGTGATGTTTTTCCTCTTTTGTGTCTGTTTTTTATTCAATTTCCTTTATCTAAATCTTTTGTACTGTTCTCCTTTTTTTGCTTTAAATCTTTTATTTACTTATTGATTTGGTACAGGGTCTCGCTAAGTAGCTTGAACTCCTAGTGACCCTCCTAGCTCAGCCTCCTGAGCTTTGGGATTACTGGGGTGTGCCACCATGCCAGGTTTTAGGGGCCCACTCCTCGCGGGGCCAGCACAGCGTGTGCTACTGGGCATCCAACCCGGGTCCTTTCACTTACGAAGCAGGCACTTAGACCATCGAGCTACAATCCTGGCCCTTTTGTACTTTTTTTCTGAAAATATTCATTTATTTCATTAAATTTATTCTTATTTTTATAACTAATTTGCATAAGGTTGTTTTCAGAATTCTTTCTCAACAATCTCATGTTTGGCATAAAACAAGGTTACTGATATTTATACGCTGACTTCGTATTTTATAATCTTTAGTGATTCTAACAGATTTTTAGTGCAGATTGGAGCCTTTCTCCCCTGGTCTACAAATGTGGATACAGGGATAATTTGATATTCTCTCTCTCTCTCTCTCTCTCTCTCTCTCTCTCTCTCTCTCT
>NDGN011494703.1:1293-12468 GCA_002564285.1 Tympanoctomys barrerae
GTGTGTGTGTGTGTGTGTGTGTGTGTGTGTGTGTGTGTGTGTGTGTGTGTGTTTCGTATCACTCAGCGTGTACTCCAATTGTTTCCTTTTTGCCTTTTTTCTCTCATTTTCTTTACTCTTCCCCCCTCTCAGTTTCTTCCAATCCTCTGAAAACTGTATTTCCATTTTTTATTAGCCTGTGCTTACGATATATTCATTGTAGAGTTGGTAAATCTTAATTCTCTTTATTTCCCCGTCCCCTCATTCTTCTCCCTTCCCTCCATCTCTTGGTCCCCTCTTTTATTTGCAAAAGATCTATTTCCCTGTTGCAAATCATTCATCCTCTACTTCACTCATTTACTTATACATTGAGTTTTTCATATAAGATAAATCTCTGATAATTAAGCTGTGTATCATTGATTTCACTTAATTTTGTGGATTGAGGTATATTCATTTACCTACAAAGGACTTGTTTATCTTTATGGTTGAGTAGTGCTCCACTGAATGTAAAAGGCAAAAGAGTTACATGATCTGAAGAGAAACCAGTGTATCCAATGAATGTAAATACCACATTTTCTTTATCCTTTTATCTGTTAATGGACATATGGGCCACTTCCAAGATTTAACTATTTGGAGTGTGCTGCTATAAATATGGCTATGCGTGTGTCATCATAATATGATGTCTTTACCTCTCTCAAGAAGGTACCTAGAAAAGGAATGATCGCTGGGTCCGATGGAATTTGGAATTTTATGAGGAATTTTTGTACGATTTCCATAGTAGTTGTACTAGTGCACATTCCCACCACCAGTGAAGAAGTGTTCCTTTCCTACCCCCCAGCTTTACCAGCACTTACTTGATTTCTTGATGATAGCCATTATTTCTGGGGTAAGATAGACTGTAGATTGTTTTAAGTTGCATTTCTGTAATAGCTAATAATGTTAAACATTTTTTCATGCATCTATGCATTTCACTTGCCCTTTTTTTTTTGTTTTAAATTGTATTTGGTTGTTATAGGGTCTCACTACTAAGCTCAGACTGATAGTGATCCTCCTGTTTTCAGCCTCCCAAGCACTGGGATTACACTCATACTCCTCCACGCCCAGACTCTGGCCGGCTCAGCCTGCCTCAGGGGCAGGGCTGGCCTGGCATATGTTGTGGGGTTGCACTTCAGTCCCTGCACTTGCCTAAGCTTGTCTAAGCAGGCACTTTAATCTGCTGAACTATCTTGCCAGCCCGACTTGCCCATTTTTTTGATAGGGTCTTTTATTTTGGGAAGCCTAATTTTTTTTCAATTCCTTATACTGTATATTCATGCTGTTAGGTCTCTGTCCTAGAATAGTTGCCAAACATTTTTCCTATACTGTAGGGTTTTTATTCAGTTGTAAGGCTTATCAAGCCTTACAGTCTTCTTGATAAGCTGTATTCATTGGTACCCACTGAATGAACCCAAGAGTTGTAAAAGAAAAAAATAATTGTTTTTCAGACCTGGCAAGATAGCCCAGTGGTCTACAGTGCCTGTTTGGGCAAGCTTAGGCAGGCGTAGGGGACCACAGTTCAATCCCTGGCACCATATGCAGTGCCACCCCTCCTCTCAGGGCAGGCTAAGCAGGCCAGGAAAAAAAAAAAAAGAGTTGTAAAGAGTCCTTCAAGATTTCACTGAGGGGCCAGGGAGATAGCTCAGTAGAATAAGTGCTTGCTTGGCAAGTGCAGGGTCCTGAGTTCAATCCTCAGTATTATTAAAAAAGAAAAAAAAAGAATTCACTAAGAAGTTTCTTACAGGGCTGGGGAGATAGCCTGGTGGTCTAAGCACCTGCATAGCAAGCACAATGACCCTAGTTTGATCCCAGGTACCTCATGCTGTGCCAGCACCAGGACCAGGCCCGCGTGTGCTGTGCTAGCCACCAAAATGGGCATGGTGGTACATGCCTTTAATCCAAACACTGGGGAGGCTGAGACAGGAGGACCACTGCAAGTGCGAGCTATGTTAGTGAGACCCTGTACCAGATAAATATTTAAGAAAAAAAAAGCGACTGACAGCAGAGACACAACTAGTACACTGTCATTTAACTTTACATATAAGAAAGGGAGCCTAGAAACTGTAAGATAAGAGGGAGAATACCAAATAGCCACAGAATGCAGCTTAGCCAAGTTTATAGGTCAAGTTAGTAGACAGGTCATTAGGCTAAATGAAATTTTAAGAATAATAATTTGTATTGGGAAAAAGTCTATCTGAATTGGAAGCTTTAATCTGGGTATTAAGGATATCAGTAGATAGAATTTACTTTTGTGTTTGATTTTACAGATTTTTTTTGTTGTTGTTCCAAATGCCTTCAGGGCCGGTTTGGCTGGCTTGAGTTGTGGGGATCGGGAGACCTGAGCCTGATTGCTTTGTTGAAGCAGCCACTTAAAGAACTGAGCTAAGGGGCAGGCCCCTGATTTTACAGATTATTGATAAGAGGGTTCACATCCAGCCTTGGATGGGAATGTATTTGGAATGTCAGAGGAATACTGGAATATGTGAGAAATAGTAGTAGAGAGTTGGAAATCCCAGGTAAGGACTACATGTGGTAGGCTTGGTGGACCATGGTAAGACCTTGAGATTTGTGTTGTCTCTCAAGGATTTTGCAAGTGTCATCCAATTCATTGCTTCAAAGGAGCTGGTGTTTGTGAGGATGGGCTATAATAATGGAATAATGCTGGGCATGGTGGCTCACACCTGTAATCCCACCACTTAAGAGGCAGGACGATTGTTGTGAGTTTGAGGTCAGCCTGGGCTACAAAGTGAGTTGAAGGCCAGCCTAAACTGTATAGCAAGACCCTGTCTCAAAAGGAGAAAAAGATAAAATGAAATAATGGAATAAAAGTGGAAGAATCTCAACCACATTGAAAGCCATGGTAATATGGACTACTATAGTAGCAGCAGCAGCAATGTGAAGTGTTTAATCCACAATGGTGACATTGGCTATGGGTGAAAAGGAACCAAGGGTGACCTGGTTTTTTGCCCCAGCCACTGCTGGTATACCATCCCTGCTAGCCCTTCTCTGTGAGAGCAGGAGTTGCTTCCTGGAGGTTATTTTGAGGCAAAGACATTAGATACTGCAGACATCCTGAAAAGATGAAAGGGACTTGAATCTGGGCAGAGGGTCTTAGTAGGAAGAAACATTCTGAGGGCACAGACATGGGAAACATCTAGGAGATACAAGTTGCCACTTCAGGTTATTTACTAAGATTGAACATAGCTTGATCTTTGTTCCAGTAAATCCATTTATTCATACAAACCCTAGAATAGAAGCACTGTGTGAGCCCCATTTCAGTTGTGTTGTGTTGTTCTGTTTTTTGGGACAAAGTGTTACCTAGGCTGGTCTTGAACTCTGGTTTCTTCTACCACTATCTCCAAGTGGCTGAGATTATAGGTGAGCACCACTGTGTCTGGCTTAAGACCTGTTTTTATTTTTGTAGTTCTCCTAGAGCTAACAATGTTTCTTAAATTTTTAAAGGATTATAAAGAGGGAAGCAGGAATATGCAACAGAAACCATACATGCCCCTCAAAACCTAGAATACTGACTACCCAGTCCTTTACAACGATTAGTTCGCCAACCATTAGACAGTCTCAGCCTTCAAGAACTTGTGTGAAATGCCAGTTCTCAGGCCCCAGCACAGAGATGCTGACTCACTTGCTCTGGGAGGCTCCTTTGAACACGCTGTCCAGGCAGCTGAGGTGCGAGACCCACAAGCCTTCCATCCCTGTGCACCAGAGTATGAAGGGACCAGCGATTATAACAGCATCGCACAAGAGAGCCCCAGCAATTATGTAAATTATGATAAACACAATGGGATATTCTAGATACGAAGGGCATGTTTGAAATGCATAGTCCCTGTGTCTCTTTGAGTAAGACCTGACCTATCTAAGCCTGTTTCCTCATGGGTAATATGGGCATAAAAAGCTAGTTTATCAGGTTATTGTGAGGCTTAAATGATTCCATAAATAATGTTAAAATTGCCTGGTACATGCGTATCATATTTAAAAGGCACTCTACCTGTAACAATGCTTTAAGGAAAACTAGCTCTGGTTCATTTAATACAAGTGACAGTTTACAAATTTATTAAGCAATCTACAGTCTGTAGATTTTGGCAGCCCAAATGATGGCCTTGCCTTTCTAAAGTTGTTTTTACATTTGTAAAACATGTTAAATTGTCCTTATTGGATTGTGAAAAAAACTAATGAAACGTGCTCACATCATGTTGGTATTACCACTAATAAACCTGTCCTCTTCTTTTCCATGAACTTCCATTTTGTGTTACCATTTCTTCAACCCCACGTTCCAAAATTCTTCTGCAATTTTGATATTCTCTGAAAATACTTCTAGGCCTAAAGGACAGTGTCATCTTTGCCAAGATTTGGGTTTTCCTACTGGTCAAGGTCAGGAGCTGATGTTATCATAGGTGAATCTTGGACCTGGAACCAGGCTGTAACTCTGGCATGCAAGTTGCTCAGTGTGCACTTGGCCAGGTTAGGTACCAAGGGTCACGTGAAGCATCAGCTGTCCTCTGTCCATGAAGCCATGTCATGGCTTTCCCGCAGCCCAGGGTGGAGCTTCGGCAGGCCCAGGATGCACAGTGCGGTGAAGGATTCAAATGACCTGATCCTCCATGCTCCAGAACGGATTACAAAAATACAGGTGAAGGCCCTAGCTGCTGGAGTCGAGCTGGTACTTGCGCACACCTAGCACAGCGCCATCGGTGACCCCGCGCGCGCTCACGGAGGCCTAGGGAACGTCGCTGCGCAGAGGCGCGGCGCGGCGGGCGCGGGCAGGACGGGAGCGGCCGCCCCTGTGACGTCAGATTAGGCACTCGCCGGCCGCAGCCGGGTTCTGGCTCCCGGCTTTCCGGCGCTAGAGTCCGCGAGCATACTGCGCGTGCTCCGCGCAGGGACGCGAGGAGGTTGGGTCCGGAGCTCAAAGGAGATGCGTGATTGGCTAACGCTGTGCTGGGGGGTTCCCTGGCCCTTTCGGCAGGGGTAAAACAATAAGGGGGCGGTGGCCAAGGGGGCGGGACGTCCGTGTTCCCGTTCGGTGGCCGCAGCGCCGGGTGCTCGTAGAGGGGTGGTTGTGCGCGAAAGGAGCTCACAGTTCTGCGTCTTCCGAGCTTTTAGATTTGTTCTGAGGGAGAGCCAGTGGACGAGGAGAAGCCGCGGCGGCCTGTCCTCAGCGACTCCTTTGGCTGCGCCCCGAACTACGCACCCGCCGCGTTTGTTGGCTGGAGGTGTGTACGGGGGCGACCGGGAAGGCCGGTGTGGTGGCCGGTAGGGGACATTCCGTGCGTGCCCGCAGCAACCGTCCGGCGCACGAGCGCGGAGACTGAGGGGCTGCAGCGGGAGACATTGTTCTCGCCGGCTGCGTACGCCGAGTGTGCGTGGAAAAGCCGAGCCTGTCCTCCAAGGTGAGGGGCGGAAGGCGGGTGCGCGCGGGCCGCGCTCAGGGCTCAGGGCTCTGCTGAGCCCGGGCTAGAGAGGACCGGTGGCCTGGGGAGGCTTTCCCGGTCCGGTGCGTTTTCGGCCCGTCTTCCACAGGGACGCTATAGCCGCCCCGCCCTTGGGGGAGGGGAGCGCGCCAGGAGCGACGCAGATGCGAAAGTCGCGGCCTCCGGGCACCATTTCTGCACCGGAAACCGGATCCGAGGCCGCCGCGTCGGCCGGCACCCGGTCCCGGCGCCTTCACGTTCCACCACCCCGCTTCCACCCCCTGGCTTAACTGGAGAGCTCTGTGATCCGGGTTAAACCTGTGCCTCCTTAGCCTCTCAGGGCAGCAGGTCCCTCACGGACCCAGGAACGAGGCTTGGGGGCTTTGTGGAGTGGTTTCTCTACCGCTGCTGTCTTGCAGGGGTGGAAAACGGAGAGGAACGTAAACTTGACTAGATTGTGTATAGTTTGGGAGTCGGATCTGATCGGATTTTCCCAGAGTTTTTGAAAGCAGATTTCTTAAGGTGGCCCTGTGCTGCTTCAGGGCGAATATAGATTTGCGCCTACACTTTTCCTCATGAATCACCTCCGCACCCTGGTATAACCAGCATTTTAGTGAATTTTGCGGAGAAGTACCTTTGCCCTTTTAAAAAACTGAAAGCAGAGCTCAAGCACCTAAGCTAGAATAGCAGTTGTCCCCGTTTTCTTATGTGGCATTGTTCTCTTACTAATGGATCAAGGCACTCGGGTATCTTTAAGGCTCAGGATCCTTGTGCTATTTTCCAAGCGTTAGCATTGCCCTACCTGGATCTAGGAGCCATGAACTGCAGCTGGAGTGGAGTGGACGAGGATTATCATCCTCGTCCACTCCATATTTGGCGGTTAATATAGCCTTGGGCATGTGAATAAAGTTTCGGAGTAAACACTTGGCCGCCCCTAATCCGGTGGTCTTTTTGTTATTCAACATTTCTGTTCTTAAAAACCGGTTTATTCCGATGGCTAAATTGGGTGTTTCTTTGGTGCTATTACCTTTTTTCGTATTTTTAGGGTTAGTCCTGTGTGTTCTTGCGTTGTGATTTAATCTCCACAGGTTGTTTAGTTTTGAAAACTTATTAAGGACTTTATAGGGATGATTCCTGCTTAGAGCTGTCAGTTCATTCACTGAGTGAACCAGAATGTCTGTGCAGCAGATGGGATCAAAAGTGGCAGCTAAAGAAAGTCATTGGTAACTTAATGGACAGCTTCACTGACTTGAGTGTTCAGCAGTTGAATTGTCAGTGAGCAGCTTCTTGTTTGAACAGAATTTTGATGAGAGACAAAGTTTTGGTATCAATTACTGGAAATTCATATCGTTTTTAGATCTTAACAGCTCACACATAATTATTGCTAAATGAGAATTGAGATTCAGTTCCCTAGTTGCTTGAAAAGATTTTTCCACGTATTTTAAGTTGAATGAATATGTATACAATGAAACAAACTTAAGAGCTGCTTCAAACATGTATTGCAATACACTTGTTTAATATCTAATAAAATAATAGAGATAGCAATAGAATCAGCTTTTTGTACTCTGCTTATTGTCTTCTGCTGTCTTGGTATTTTATCTTGTTTTGATATCATAGCTCATATATTGTGAATGATGTTTGTACTTCCTGTTGTGTTACTAACCCCTTGTATTCCTTTGCCTTTTACTACCAAGTGTTTCAAATAAGCTAAAAATTGTTGTTGGTTTTTTTTTAATTGATTTCTCTTAATCTCCATTCTCTGGTTTTCCTTCCAAAGAGATTCTTGTACTAAGGAAGACATTACTAGACCAGGAGGCTCAATTTCAAATTCTGAAATTCTTAGAACTATAGCCCAGTAACTTTAGTCTCATTTTCCTTGAGTTCTAAATAATTTTCTTTTCCTTAACGACGCTAATGTGTCTATTTCAGTGAGATAAACAAGTTATTTTTTAGATTTTTAAAGCATAATGTAAATACATGCGTTTTATTTTTGTGGAGCAGCTCTTCTGTGTGTCTGGAGGTGAGGGGGGCAAACTAGAGGGAGACTCTGCAACTCATTGTATTTACTGTATTGTCTGGGCTGGTTTCTACTTCTGGCCCAAATAGTCCTACAAATGCAGCTTCCTGAGAAGCTAGCTATATGCACTGGTTAGGGCACAGGATTTCAGTTCCATGTGTTAATGATTGGACACTAATAGTTTGTGGGGCTAGGAGATAACTTGGCAGCTTAATACCTGCCTGACAAATAGAAGATCCTGAGTTTGATCCCTGGTTAACCCCCCTCACAAAACAAAACAAAACAATAGTTTGTGAATTTCAGGACTTATCAACTTACCTGTGTGACCTGGGCGAAGAGGGCCTTAAGTCCTGGCTTCACTTTATTTCTGTCACCGTTCTTCAGTTTGGTTTATTAAACTTTCCTTCAACACATTGGAAGTCACTGCTCCACAAAGATAGAATACTGCTGTGATTGTTAAGTCACTTTAGACAGAGACCATCAGCATCTTAGGGAACTTCCAGATTGATATGGGATGTAAGTAGAAAATGAATGTGGCTTAATGAGAATGGGCTTTGGGCTAATGTGAGAGCGCTCTTTCCTGGACAAATGGGGGGAACTTCCCATTTGTGCTAGGAGAGGTCCTAGCACAAGCATATTTGTTGATACCATTCTTTCTGGCAAAGAGAACTACAACCTGTTACTGGAAATACTAGAAGATCCAGAAATGATTGTGCTTTGGGGGAGTGGAACTGGGAATTGAGCCAAGCTATGTACCAGCCCCTGCCCATCCCCCTTAGATCTTGAGATAGGACCTCACTAGATTGCCCACACCATCTTTGAATTTGTAATTCTCCTGTATCGCAGTAGCTAGGGTTAGAGGTGTGTGCCACCAGGACAACCTGGCTTTTTAATGAGAAAATGTGATTTTCTTTTAATTAGTCTTCATTTCAGCCATTTTCTTCAAACATTGAAATAGACACCAAAGAACAACATGTGATAAGTGAATTTTTTACTGTTGTTTTAATGGCATAAATTTGAATGTGCCCTCGCCAAAATACTTGGGACTAGAAATGACAGACTTGAGGGTTTTTGGATTTTGGAATGTTTGCATAGGCTTTACCAGCTGAGCATGTTTAATCTCAGATGGAAAGCTCAGAAATCTGAAACTTTTAGGTTGTAGCACATATGACCAGGTGTTTGAAGTTACACCTAACCATTTTATCATTATATGGTAATGCACAAGTCCCTTTAATCAGAACACAGAGATGATTCTATTTCAGAGCCCTCAGAAAATCATGACAACTGACAGAATCCAAAATTATGTTGTTTGGTTCATTTTTCTGTTGTAAAATGTTCTGATAAGTATTGTACTACTTGTAGACAGTTTATTCATTAGCCTACATTGTTTACAGTCCTTTATGTTAATGAAATAATTTCTGAAGTGTAAATTTTACTTTTTTTCAGTGTTTTTCTTTATATGGTTCTGTAGTCTTTGATACTATTTCAATGACTGCATGTGAACTATTGTTGTGGTTTTTATCTTGTCCCCTGAAAGCCTCATGTAGTCAAGGGGCACAGACTTCTAGAGTTTGAGATAAACTCATGATCCACTGGGATTATGGGGTTTAGTACTGCAGGGATTATGGGTGTATTTACTTCCCAGAGCCTGAATGCAATTTAAGAAAGACAGACTTCCGTTCTTGTCCCTTGTTGCTTTTCCTCCTCCCTTGGCTCCTCTTGCTCTTTGCCACCACTATGAACTGATGCTCTCTTCCACGCTGCCTTGGAGCCAGCCTAGTATGAACTGAGACCTCCAGTAACTGTGAGCTAAATAATAAATAAAACCTTTCCTTCCTTCATTTTGGGTGTCGGGGATTTGTCCCAGCAATGAGACAAGAGTGACTGAAGTAACCATCAAAGATGTTCCACAGTTTATCATTTGAAAACATTAGAGAGTACTTTCAATCTAGGCAGTTTTTCTTTCTTTTTTCTTGTCTTTCTTTTTTTGTGGGGCGAGACGGGGATTGAACTCAGGCTCTTGTGCTTGCCAGGAAAGTGTTTATTCTACGAGCCATCTCCCCAGCCCTTTCTGGTTTTGTTTTGTTTTGGTTTTGGGTTTTTTTTGGGGGGGCAGCTTTTCTTTGATTATTCTTTTCTACATAGCTGATTTTTGTCTTGCTACGTTATTTAGGCTGATTTTGAACTCATATACCCCTGGCTGGCCTTGAACTCACTATAATCTTTCAGCCTCCAAAGTGTTGAGATTATAGCTTTCACCATGATTTTAACCACGTTGTTCGCTTCAGCTTTCTAGATTCTAATCTTCATTTGATTGGTAATATTTTAGCACATGCAGGCTTTAGCCATTGAGTCACATTTTTTTCAGCACTATTGTCATTAATGTAGACAGAATAGCAGTAAATATATTTTAGATGTGCTACCCATAGCACTAAGTTTTCACATTTTCCTCCCCAGTAGGGATGGAACCCAGAGCTTTAGGCATGTGTTCTATCACTGAGTTATATCCCAAGCGCAGATGTTTTTTCTAAAGTTCTATTTGCTAACCGTGAACATGAATCTGGTAATTATCAGAAACTAATTTAAAATTTGAAGATCTTAGACTGTACAACAAACATTAATATATGCTTTCTGTCATGTTCAGACAATACAGTAAGAATTTATGCAGACTCTACCCTCTGTCAGTAACTCAGATTTTGCTTCTGTAACATGTGTTTTATCAAAAGATGAGATTTGCATTTTTTCTACAGTTTGTAGTTATTGGTTAACTATGTGGATATTGTCCATTTGTAATTCTGAACCATTTTGTATATTTTTAAAGAATGCATACTATATAATTAATTTAAATAAAATTGCTGGTGCTTGTACTTCCAGTGCTCTGGGAGGCTAGAGCAGAAGGATGTCAAGTTTGAGCCCAGCTTGCACAAGAGACCTTTTATTTTGAGACCTTCTCTCAAAATAAAAAAGTGTTAGGATGTAATTCAGTGCAGAGATCTTGGGTTCATTCTTAAGTGCTACGCCTCAGAAAACCCCAAAACCGCCAAAGTACAATCTGAAATGGGTTATAGCAATCTGTACTTACACCAGAACTATACAAGAAAGAACCTATTTCCCCCCACACACCCTTAACGGTATTGGATACTACCATTTTCATTTTTCTTAGTCTGCTAGGTAGAATATGGCTTTGAATAAGTGTTTTTGGTTTTTTTTTTTTTAACTACTGATTATAGGATACTGTTTTTCTTTAAATAGTTAATATGCAGGGGATTAACCATAAATGCTTATAGAATGATTGATGACATAATGAAGTTAAAAGTGTACTGCTAAACTTTTAAATTGAGTTACAACGACAAATTGTATAAACTGTTCTTGTGCAAAGTTGCATGCCTGGGCAGATAGTCACAAACACCACCAAAATCAAACACTCCCATCACCCCAGAAGTTCCTTCAGGCTCCAGTCCTTAACTTTCCTATCATCTCCAGCTCCTCATCTGATTCCCCTCTCATAGTGTCTTACCAGTAGAATTCTGTTGGGTTAACCTTTTGTGTCTGATGTCTTCAGTTTACAGTAATTCTTTGGAAGTTAATTCATGTTGCAAGTATCAGTTCCATTATGTAGTGCTTTACTGATTTAGTATCAATTGTTTATTCACCTGATTAATGGACAGGTTAGATTTTTCCAGTTTGGGGATGTTTATTATTTTTTTCTTTTTTTTT
>NDGN011494734.1:826-16565 GCA_002564285.1 Tympanoctomys barrerae
CTATCCTATTTTGTATATACAGATACAAAATGGTCCTTCATTTGTATCCCCTTTTTTTGCTTAATTTTGTCAGAGAAGGGTATTCCGTTGCCATTTAAATATTGTAGGTGTGTGAACTCAGCAAAATATGGAATGAGTACACTTTAATTCTTCCATCTTCAATTCTCCTACTATGTGACTAATGTGCTAATAGTGGCTAACCTTGGGTCACACTGTGGAAGTTGTAAGCCACCAAGAGGAATATAGTTCAGCCAGAAGAGTTTTGGACACCACCTGACAATGGGCAGAGGTGACACGCTGTCCTCCATGTTTCCTTTTCTGGGAGAGAGTACAGTTTTATTTTCCATTATATGAGGGATAATTGCATCTTTCTTTGAAAACTGAGTATAGTTTTGAAAAGAAGTGTGTATAAGTGTCTGAATAACAAATTGTGTATTTTACTTATTATTCTAGATCATAATTGCCAAAAAAGGTAGTTTATAAAATTTAGGGTATTTTTTTTTCCTGGTACCAGGGATTGAACCCAGGACACAGCGCTTGCCAGGCAGGCGCTCATTCTACTGAGCCATCTCCCCGGCCTCCTATACAATTTAGACAGCAGAGGAAGTTAGTGTCCATTTTTGGTTATTCCTCTCTAACATGGTGACAGATGTATGCATAGATATGTTAGAGTTTCTGGCTATAATCAGTGCTCTCCACTGTCTGCATAACTTTCTTGTCGCACATGCTAGCCCTGCTGACTACCAGTTGCCACTGGTGTACCCCTACTTGTTGGTGAGAACCCCAAGAAGTGACAATATCTCCTGAACACTTCTCTCTGTGCCTTACCGCCTCAATTCCTGCAGCTGGCTGTGCTTGGCTTTGCAAAATGACCGATTGTCAAGACCTCTCTGACAGTGCCCTAGCTCCTCTCACACAGTCCCAGGTCTGTTTTGCATAAATAATCTTCTATTCATTACCACTCGCAGTGACTGATTCTGAGCTCACCTGCACACTGGCTAGTACCAATGAAATGAAACGTGTCTTATGCGACTTCTGGAAAGTACCTGTAAAGAAAGCAGACCTTTTTCTTCTTGTTGCCCAGAATGCAGGTATGATGGTTGGAGCTGTAGTACCAGCCCTTGGACCACAAAGGACTAGCAAAAGAAAGAACATAACTTGGTGATTACAGAGCCATTGTGGTGGATTGCCAACTGGTGGGCAACTTGTAATACTCAGCTGAACTGAATCAGCATGGTGCTGGGTGTAAGGCCCACCTGAGGATTGTTGCCAGAAGCATAAGAGGCAGAACTGGAGAACAAGGTTATTAGGGGTGTTTGGGGCTGGCAGAAGCTGTTAGGGAGCTTCTGGTTCTCTTGGGCTATTCTGCTGGAGGGCCTTGTCATGCTGGCTTTCATGATGGACTTGGCTGTTCTTGTTGGAGGAGGAGCTCAGGACCTCATTGTCACTGACAATAGCTATAGTTCACATTGGAGGAGCTCTGGTCCTCACCTTGAGCATCAGTTCCTGGCCCCAGAGGGGAAGACAGCTCATCTGTCTCTGGAGAAGCTCATCATACTGGCTTTCCTGATGGGAACTTGGCTTTTCTCATCACTGGAGGAGCTCAGGACCTCACTGTTCCTGAGGATGGCTGTGGTACTTTTGGGGGGAGTTCTGATTCTTACCCAGTATTGCTTCCTGGCTCCAGTTCAGATCCCTCATCACACCTGCATAGACCTTCTAGCTTCCTCCACTGACCTCGGGCCTTCCCAGCCCAGATCCATGAAGTGGGCCTGCATGAGACATTTTTGTGGGATCTAGGACTCCAAATGAACTTGTGGGAGGCACTGATATGAGCTCTCGGTCTTCAGCTGGACTCACGCAGGACATCAGCATGGGATCCAGGCCCTCAGCTGGATTCACTGTTCTTTAGTGTGTGGAAAGATTTCCTGCACTCAATGTGTGACTCTTTGGATGATTCATTATAAAATAATCTTATAAAATATGTGTCCTGTATTGTATTGTTCCCCTTGCAAAACCCCAAACAACGACAGCATCCTATCAAGCTGCCTGCCTCTGGCTTTTATTAACAGAAAAAAAGAAATTGCTCTTTAGGCTGCTCTGGTTTCAGGATTTCTATGACTCATAGTCATTCTAATTTTAAATTCTCTATCATCCATATCCTAAAAAGATTTTAACTGAAATAGTACCTAATACCTCTTTTTTACTGTTTCTTACATTTTTCTGCACAGCATTTCATCAGTTACTACTCCACAGTATATTTGCCCATGTCGCCATAGAAACACTGTGAGATTTTCTCTAACTTTATTATAATTAATGATGCAGCAAATACCTTTGAGAATACACCCTTTGCCCTTCTTTGTTTACAAGGGGTTCACTCCAGTAGCCCATAAAGCCCTCAGTGAATTGCAGTTTCCCCGACTCCGTATCCCCAGCACCTAGCTCAATGCCTGGAGCACTACAGCATACCACCAATGCATATGCATGAATAAATAAATAGCTACCTGGCTTAATCCCACTTTTACCATGCTCAGCCAGCTGAAAGCCCTTCTCAGATGCTAGTCTTGCTGGTCAACATCTCTTGCCTCAGAAACCACATCCAGTGATAACTTCAAGCCCAAGGAATACATAAATATCCCCAAGGTGTAAGCTAATGTTTTTTCTTAACAACCCCATATATTTTACCACTTTATTTATCCAGCCATGTCTTTATTTCCTCAACAAATATATATTGGCATTCGCTATGTGGAATATTCAGAAATGGAAAGACCTGGCTTTTGAGCTCAAAGAAGTCTCAGCTTGCTGGGGAGACCTGTGGGAAAGCCATTATAACACATAGGATTGCCATAGGTCCCAGGTGTTTTAGGTGCATAAGGAGCCTCTCAGTGGAGTCTGGCCAAGGGAAGGACAAGAACAGAATTTTTCAGGCGATGACCCCCTCAAAGTGATAAAGACCATTCCAGCCGAAGGGAAGGGAAGAGAGCCAGGCTTTGCCACAGAACTCATCCTGTCCAGTTATCTGCACTTGAGCTTGGCCTTTGTGAGTGATCCCAGGCACAGGCAGTCATGACTCAGACTCCCGGCATCGCCGCCTGCAAGTTTGTTAAGTTCTTCCTCGGCTCCCACTGGCCCATCCCTCCTCCCAAGATTGGGCTTCAGTTTGTTTCCCTGTTTAGAACCTCTATGAGTTTCTGGGGGCTGCCACCACCAAGTGCCACAAATCAGGTAGTTTTACCAACAGAAATGCATTCTCTCAGCTTTGGAGGCTGGAAGTCTGGGATCAAGGCATCAGCAGGGTTTGTTCCTTCTGAAGGCAGGGAGGGAAGAATATTCTTAGGGATTCCTTGGCCCCTTGGCTTGTAGTCAGCAGCAGCCTGTTCTGTGTCTTCGCACTGTTCTCTCTGTCTCTGTCTCTGTCTCTGTCTCTGTCTCTCTCTCTCTTTCTCTCTCTCTGTCTCCTTGTCTCTCTGTCTCTATCTCTGTCTCTCTATGTCTCTTTCTCTATCTCTCTGTCTCTCTCTGTCTCTTTCTCTATCTCTCTGTCTGTCTCCCTGTCTCTGTCTGTCTCTGTCTTTGTCTTTGTCTGTCTCTCTCTGTCTCTGTGTGTGTGTGTCTTTGTCTCTCTCTCTCTCTCTCTCTCTCTGCATTTTATAGGGACACATTCATATTAGATTAAGACCCATCCTAAAGACCTCATCTTAATTTGATCACCAGTAAAATGCCTACTTCCAAATAAGTTCATACTCATAGGCTACATTTTTTTGGAGAACACAATTCAACCCTCACTAGAATCCAGGACCCTAGTATATGGTCTCATTATTCATGCTCTGTTCTCAGCACCCCTAATGGGAGTCATGAGAGCTGCCACCCCAAGTCCTAATACCATGCTTGGGGCTTATATTTTTAATTACATCTCATCATTTAAGTACCCATGTTGTTGTTCATTGTTTAATAAAACTGACTGCCTTCTCTATAGCCATTAATTATAAGTTAGAGGGATGATGAATATAATCCAGTCTGAGGTAACACTAAGGCCATCTCCACTTAGCTTTTTCTAGTTTTCCACTCTGTGCTTCATTCTCAGGAACCACGAAATCAAGTTAAATGAGCCCAGTGGGTTTGGCCTGCTCTCACTGCCTTCTCAGTGAATGTCTGGAGAAAATAAAGGGAAGGTATCATGCCCACAGGTTAGGTTGTGTCAAGCTCTGTGAGCACAGAGCACACACACCTACTGTGGGCCACTTTGGAGATGGATCCTTTAAATATCCGTTCAAAGAAACAAGCCTGAGAGTACCAATGAGCTGCCCACTGCTTAAACAGAATTACAGGCTAAAAGGACAGAGTGGGATATTCTAAAGATGCTCAGCCCAGCTATATGGATGAGTTTCCAGGGATCTGCAGTCAATTCACATCCACTTGACCATAACAGGTTATGTATTCTTGGTGAGCAATTTTTATGTACCTGGAAGCCTCCTGCTCCTACACCTGTCTCTTGTGCCTGAGGGTTTTCTGTGGCTTTGGCAGTATGCTTGGCCAACAGCAGAACAGACTAAGATAGCCAGAGAGTGGACATCACCACATTCAACAGCAAAGGGAAAGAGCTGGTAGGTAAGTGCCTAGTTTCTTCACACATCAGTGGAGTAATTCCAAGGTGTGTTCTGCATGTTTCCTCATCTGGTCCAGTGACAATAAGCCTTCTTTGGTCTCCCTCAGTGCCAGGGTTATGGATATGTGCCACCACTTCTGGCTTCCCATCAGGCTTTATGAATCCCTGATACTAGGTCAGAAGTACATATGCCTGTGCACTTCTGTGGGAGAAGATACTTAGCCTTCATAAGATCCTCCGAAGTTCTTAGCTTTAAAACGTGATAGAGCCACTGCTTATTATCTCAGATGAGAGCACTTCTGTCTTTCTAGTCTAATCTCCTCACTGTTAGCCTGAGAGACCAAAAAATAGAGGCAGTATTTGAGCTTGCTGACAGGTGGACATGGCATGAGCCAGAATGGCAGACAGGACAGTCCTGTGGGAGGAGTACCGATAGAGAGCGCCTTCCATGAACACGCTGGTGACTTGCTGAGGCTAATGTGTGTGTGTGTGTGTGTGTGTGTGTGTGTGTGTGTGTGTGTGGTGTATATTATGTCAACAGTGGGAGGGGCCAATCATCAAAAGACAAATGTTGTTTGATGTCACTTATATGAGGTGCTTAGAGCAGGCAAGTTTAGAGAGACAGAAATTAGAAGGGTGATTTCCAGGCACTGGGGAGGTAAGAGAGGTGGAGTTTATTGAGTGTACAGTTTTATTTTTCCAAGAAGAAGAGTTCTGACGATGTATGGGGATGATTTTGCAAAAAAATGTAAATTATTTAATGCTGCTGAACTATAGGCTTCAAAGTGGTCACATTTTATGTTATTCATATCTTACCACAATTTTTTAAAGCTAAAAACCATTGACCTGAATGAATGATGAAAAAAAAGTAGAAGGAACTATGACCTACCACATTGATACTTTTCACTCTGGTGCTTCTGGTATATCAGGATGACTTTATGTACCTGCCTGCAGGAATGGAGAAGTAGAGAAAGGTCAGAAGGGAAGGCTTGCTAAGCCTTACATCAACAATCCATTTCAACTAGACAAGAATTTTCATAACAAAAATTTAATATTATGAATAGGAATATGAAATTGGTTGGTGTTTTTATTTTGGTTTAAATTTAACTTACACTTTAATTTAATTGATTAACCTGATTGAACTTAAATTTTCCAATGTGTAAGAGCTACAAAGTTTACTTGTAGTTCTATAATGTTAAAAAGAAGTACTTAAGTGAATCCTAGAGGGTCAATAAAATAATTTTTAGGCTTTTGCATAACAGTCAAGTTAGAGAAATACTATCTTTGGTGTTAGGAAACAATTATCCATGAGATTTTTGTATGTCTTGTGAGAAGTAAAGACTGTTGTTGTCCTGGTCTGTCTTTCAAGGATCTTCATGTGTCAAACAGCATTCAACAATGAGAATAAGCAAATCAAAGCCCATATTTGCTTATAGCATGGAAGATAGAGATAGCAAAAGGGAGGCATGCTTCTTGTCCATTATAAAAGATTTGGATTTTCTAAACTCTGCACTGTTTTCCTCCTATTATGTGCCCTGACTCCCCTGGCCCTCTTCACATGGCCCTGTGGGCATTAGCACTAGGGGAACGGTCACAGGAATCCCTCTACCACTACTGCTCTATGTAAAAACTGTCCTTTGTCTCTGACTGAGGAATTTCACATCTTTCGCCAGTATTTGTAAAACTGTGGCTAGATGAGTTATTAGCTTACAAGTATCTCAGACTTTTCATAGGTGTTGGCAATCAAGCTGCCCCCTCAAGGAGGTGTAGTAGTCAGCTTTAACCACAGTCATCAATGCCTGACACACACAGTTCAGACAAGATGTTTATTTTGCTCATGATCTGAGAGATTTCGATCTATAATGGAAGCTGGAAATAGCATTGTGAAAGGGTGTGGAGCAGCAAAACTGCTCTGTTCATGGCAGCCAGGAAGCAGGGAGCAAAAAGAGAACCAAAGGAGAGTCCAGGAAGCAAATATAGTCCCCAAGCCCTGCTCCCATGATCCTCACAGAAGTGTGGTTTATCCGCCTCCCAGGTGTCTCTCAAGCCGATCAAGTTGATAGTGAAGATTAAATATCACACGGTCGGGCACAATTTAGCTAGATGGATGTTAAGCTGTGGGAAGGGCGTTGCAGCTGGGTTAATGTCATCGACGAAACTTGGAGATTAAAATAGACTGGTCTGTCAGAGGGTGGTAAGTAGTTTAGCTTGACTAGAAGAGATTGTTTGAACTGAGAATTTTAAAAACTTTAACTGGAAAAATAATTTGCAGTAAAATTGTGATGTTTGAATACTGGAGCAAAAGAATTCCTGTCGGGTAATTTTTTAAAAAGAAAATATTTGAAGTCTTACAGCTCTGTTTCTCGAAAGTAACTGTTTCACTTGTTTATTTACTTAAGATTGTATGCAGAGAGATGACATATTGAATATTGAAGTTTGCTGTCATGAAAGAGTATGACATAGTAAAAGAAAAACACCAAGTTTGTTATTTTCATTCTGTTATGTACCAGCTGTGTGATCTTAGATAAGTTACCTCTCTGAGACCAGTATCCTCATCTTTCCTAAGGAAAAAAAAATTACCTTAGTTTAGCAAAGTATCGCAAAGGTTACAGATAATGTCTTAAAAATTCTTGGTGTAGTACCAATATCTAGTATATCAATATTATACATTATGTGAAGGATGAATTGCAGTGGAAGAAATAAAAGCATAGGGTGTTATGAAGTGTGGATAATTAGCTAGTGAAGATGAGTAGGCTCAAGGATAACATAGTGATGGCAGAAATTAAGAAAAAATTCACCTAAATAAATGAACAGCCACTAGGATTTGGATATCCATAGATATAACAATTTATACCCTTACTAAGTGCCTACTACAGGTCAATGTATCAACTCAATTATTCTAAAAATTCTCCAGGAAGGTACTATTATTGTTGCCTCCTCACAGTTGAACAAACTAAGGCTTGGTGAGATGAAATAACTGACTTGAAATCATGAGAATGCCCAAAGGCACTGAAGGTCAGGCAGCGCAAGGCGAAGCCCGTATGTTAAACTACCGTACTCCGCTGTCCGTTTTTGGGCCAGAGCAGGAAACAGAAGAGCAATCAGTGAGGATTGAGCTGTCTGGGAATGGAGGAGAGCAGGAGTTGCAGAAGCTTGCTGTGAGAACTGGTGCTGTTCGTTCTAATATGCTAAGTATGAGTTGAGGAAACAGCGTGCGTGCGTGCGTGCGTGCGTGCGTGTGTGCGTGCGTGCATGCTGGAGCTTACCTGTGTGAGTGACAGCATTTGAAGGCAGAGATGTGAGTATGACTTACAATGGCTGAGATACTGAGCTGTCTGTCAGCACCGCCCTCTCCAGTCGTCAGAGGTGGGTGTCCCTGGGCAGTGACTGCCTAGCATAGCTGCCCAGTAGTTGGAAAAGAGGTGGATGCAGCACCTCTCAGACTCAGGGTTGAGGAGGTGCTGTTATGCCCAGACATTCTGGTTTCTCAGGACGCTCACACACTTGTTGCTACCAAGGACTTCATTTCCCAAGAAGCAGAAGGCAGAGCCCACAGTCTTTTTTCTTTTAGCCCTTAAATTCCCACCATTACCCACTTAGCTATGGTGATTGTTTATCACGGCTCTGTGACAGACATAGCAGTCCCATGGAAAAGTTGGAGTTAGATAGACCTAACTATCTACAGTTAGGGCTAACATCACAACTCTGAAATTTGACTCAGTCATCTTGTGTAAGTTAATTATAAATCATTTAGTCTTGCCTATTAGCCACTGTCTCATCACAGAGACAAAATACCTACTAATATCCACAACTTAAAGAAAAAGAGGTCTACTTTGACTCATTATTTTTGAGAATTCATTTCATAGTCTTTTGGCTCTGGGTGGAAGGACTCAGGGGAGAGAAGCTGCTAATATCTAGGAGTTCAGAAAGCGGAGAGAGAAAAGAGGAACTGGGGACAAGAAGACACCTTCCCAAGTCATAAGCCCAGTGACCCACCTCCACCAGCCCCCGTCTCCTGACAGCACATTCAGCTACTGAACTCATTAGTGGTGGCACCACTGGTGAGCATAACACAGGCAAGGTTCCATCGCCTTCTAATCCCATAAGACTTGGAGGAAATTTTAGATCCACATCATAGCACCTTGAATGCATTGAGTAATGAAATGGAAATAAATAATAATGCATTTATCAGAAATATACATCGACATAATTGTGAAAAAACATGGATACATGTTGGTTATCTTCCCCCAACTTCTCCATCCTCTTTCCCCCGAGCTGAATTTTACCCATGATCACAAATCCCTTGATTCTTTCCCATTGATGAATGGCATCTATGTCCCTTCGCCTGGAGTCTGGACAGGCTTGTGCATACATTCCCCTGGAAGTGGAGGTGTCGTCATGAGATGACATAAAAGATGCTGCAGCTCTGAGCTGACTTTCTGGAAATCTTGCTCTAAGTATCCTGAGTGCCATGTAAAAGATCTGACTGCCCTAAAACTGAAAGGCCACCATGGAACCCAGGCTACAGCCATTACCCTAAGGCACTAGGCATGTAGTAAAGCTGAACTGGCTCTTTGATAATAATCCATACCACTGAATACCATTAAATGATCTCTATTGCCACTCACAGAACAAGATAGCCAAGCCCCCTTCTAACATTCAACCTACAAAATCAGGAGATACCCTGAGAGTATTCTTTCAAGATGCAAGCTTAGAGGGTTGTTTGTAACCCAGCAATAGTCAACTAAAATATGCCTTTTATTCTTGTCCCTTCAATTCCACCTCCTTCTGCCTCTTTACCTGAAGCAGCCAATCCTGAGTGCATTCTGGTTTGTTTTCTTACAGAAAAGAATTTTTCTTACTGTTCATTACATAAAATGCTATTTGGAGCAATTCATTTTATCTCCCCATGCCTCCTCCTGTCTTCCCTCTCTACCCGCCCACTTTCCCTCCTGTCTTTCATTGTGTAAGAACTTCCTGAGGGTCTTCACAGTGCCACATGCTAGACCGAGCGCGATCCCTTTTCCACAGATCAGTCTTGGAAAATTCATTTAAAAGACCAGACAGTATCGCTTCTTGGCCTTTTGGCTAAGATCAAGTGAAAAGACCAGACAGTACATAATCTAGCCTTGCAAACAAGGACCCAACTCTGTTATTAAGGCATGAAAGCAGCCACAGTTGTAAACAAATGCATGGAGTTCCTTTCAACATCCACTTATCCAGATTAATTTTGTATTCATTTACAAAAATAGGTGACAAAAGTAGAGTGTGGTGCTCACATGTAACCCTAGTGCTCTGTGAGTTTGAGGCAGGAGAACCTGAAGTTCAAGCCCAGCTTGGGAAATTTATGGAGATCTTATCTCAAAATTTATAATAGGATATAAAATATAACATGATATAATATAATACAATATAACATAACATAACATAACATAACATAACATAATAGGCCAGGGTTGTAGCTCAGTGAAAAAGCCTTCGGTTCAATCCTTAGCACCCAGAAGATTGGCAGGCTTGGTTTCTCCCTGGGCCGTAGGCTGTTGTCCTCTGCTCCCTGCTCTAGGTACTTGGCACCTAGGAAACATTATCTCTGCAGACACCTTCCCAGGCAGGGTGCTCTACATGCTGGTACTATCTAGCAGGTAGTGAAATAGCTTCAAGCCATCCCTGCTCACAAAGGACCTGGGATTCAAGGTACATCTCAGAAGGATATCCAAATGCAAAGAGGCATAAAGGCAACAAAGAGATTGAGAGCTGAAGATGAGCATGGGCCTGGGAGGAAAAGAAGAGACAAGGTACGAATGCTAGAAAGGCTCATTTTCTAAAATTGAAAGCCGCTCTTCTATTCACCCCTTTTGCTCTCCAAGGAAGCAAGAGGACAAATCAGATAAGGTAAAAATGGCTGTGAGCTCCATAGATGCCTGCCAGGGTCTTTGAGGCTATCATCTTTCCTTTTCAGAAAAATAGCTCCCTAAAGTAGCTGTCTTCAGAACACGGTGTAAAACCACTTCCTCTCATAGCTGCCATTCACAGGAGGGAACCAGAATAGCATGCAATGTTCTAACAGCCCTTCCAGCGGTGAGACTAAATACACAGAACTATTCTAAATTTATAGCGGCTGTGAGCATGAACAATGACACGGTGCCATTCTGCTCTGAGGTTGGTCTGGACCAGTTGTATGTGAAAAAGGACATACTTGGTCATTTCCTGACTTTTCAATTCTGACACTCTGCCCACACAACCAAAACACCACTGTAGCTTCATTTTTATTCTCTTCTATTTGATAACTCTGTCATGATAATGGTGAATCCAAATTGAAAATCACATAGAAAATTTAGGAGAAATACAATGCAGATTCTGTGGCTTTTTTAGCTTTGTGTCTTTAAATTATTTCAGCTCAGTTTTTCTCAGTCAGTGGGACTTATCAGAATGCTGAACATGGAAGTAAAAGCAGAATGACATTTGAGCAGAATCTACAAAACCAGAGAATATCCTGGAGAGCTAAGGGGGGGTTGAGGTACAGCAGGGTCTCTCGCCTTCTATCCAAAGCTTTAAGAGCAAGCAAGCTCTGATCCCACAGAGCTCCTCTGGCCACTCGGTTCCCAGCCTGATTCATCTCTCTGCCTCTTTTGCCTGGCAGCTTTGGCTTCCTGGTTTTTGCTGGTTTGTTTGTTTTATTTTTATATTTTAATCCTGGAGATTGAACAGCCTTCACATTGAGGCACATCCCCAGCCTTTAAAAAAAAATGTTTATTTCTTCTTTAAATTGTAAGACAGGCTCTTGCTAAGTTGCCAGGGCTGGGCTTGAAATGTTTCTCCTGCCTCAGTCTTCCAGGGTGCTGGGATTGCAGGAATATACCAGAATGTCCAGCTATATCTTACTGTTTTCTTACCATCTTTTTCCTTAGTGTTGCTTGGCTTCTACCTCTGCTGATGCTCTTGGTACTCTTTATGGAAGCCTTTCATTCATTCAAACTCCAAATGATAGGAGATATGATCGGGATGGTCAGCTCCACTAAGAGCAAAACATTGTGAAAAGGACAACATGGGAAGACCAGGGACTGTAGGTGACAGGTAAGAATCAGCTACTCATCCTTGGTTCTGCCAGTTGAGGTCCAGGATAGGATGAGGATTACAATATGGAATGGCTGATGAGTTACAAGGTCCAAGACTCCTATCCCTGACACAGCTCATCACTCAAGCCCAAATGTCAAGCCCTAAGCCAGTGTTCTGACCTACCTCTCCTGCTCGCTCTCGCTCTCTCTCCTCCTGAGTTGGGTACTTTCCTGACTCTTAATCCTGTCTTTATCATGATTTCATTCGTGGCCACTTGGCTTTTTCTTCTGTCTCTGATTTCTGACTCTTCAGTATCCTTCAAAGTCTTGTACTCAGGATTATTCTCCCAGCTTTTCCCTTTGCACATGACCTTTGCAGTAATGCCTGACCCAGTGGGGAGAAGAATGCAGGCTAAGCTACCATAACAAAAAGATTCCAAAAGCACATAGGCTCACAGAATCCTGAGCTTCTGTCTCTCTCAAGTAACATCTAAGAGGTAAGTAAATATTACAACCTGCTACCATTAACATGTGGCTCCTCTCTCTGGGCCCCAGGTGGCTGCTCCCAGTTAATTTCAGTTAAGAAAATGGAGGGAGACAAAAGGAAGCACATATCCTTGAAAGGGTGAAAATGAGGCAACTGCTTACATTATATCTGCTCACATCTTATTGACAAAATCATCACACAGCCTGTTCCACTTCTAAAGACCCATGAGACCGCCTCTTGTTAGGTAGACATGCACATCTGAAACCCAGGGTGGGGTGGGTGGTCAGACCATTCAAGGAATAAAGGAGAGCAGATCCCAGAAAAGAATTAGTGGGCTCAGCCATAAGACAACTTTTCACGAAAGCCCAACGATTGTGCAAATTTAATGGGTTCAGGTAACTCTTGAGGCTGTCTTTAAGGAAAAGAATGCAAACTAATAACCACACAGAATTATGACTATAGGGGTAGTGGTAGGGTTTAGTTAGTGGGGGACTGGAAAACTGAAGTTTCATTAGCATCATAGTCACTCA
Source organism: Tympanoctomys barrerae (assembly GCA_002564285.1). Classification (NCBI taxonomy): domain Eukaryota; kingdom Metazoa; phylum Chordata; class Mammalia; order Rodentia; family Octodontidae; genus Tympanoctomys; species Tympanoctomys barrerae. Next base: position 13,505 of record NDGN011494734.1, read on the forward strand.
GCTTCTATTTAGGTTCACTAATCAATGTCCTGGCCTCATGTCCCCAGCTCCCATAAAGGTAGTGCAGGCCACTTTTAGAGGGTAAATTCTGAGACTTTCAAGGCCAGTATGAAATGTATTGTCAACATTTTGCTAAGCACTAATAAACCAAGGCTTGAATTTCCTTTTGCTGATGCCTGCATGGCAGTCCCTTCCTCTGCAGTGTAGTTTGCTGGTGTCCTGTTCTCAGCAAGGGCTGAAACATGCTCTGCTGCTAACAGTGTAGCTGGGTTATAATTGTATAGCCTGCTGCAGGACTTCTTCCTCAATGCGTCCCACTTCCTAGCCTCTCATTTGTGGAGAGACTTCCTGATTTATGGAAAACTCTTCTGTACGGATAAGATGCCACAAGGAGCCCATTTGGCAGCTGCTCCTGGAAAGTCTTGCTGTATCTTCATTTTCATATCAATGAGCACTATAGGAGATAAAGAGCCGACTGGGCTGTGGCACTGAATGCGCACAGTCAATCAAGACCAGGCTAATTCAATTTTCCAGGTGCTTGCATATAGCGGCACTGCATAGCACATAAATACATAAATGAGCACGCCAGTCCTCAAGGACCCAAGAATTGCTTCAGAAGGCTACAAACAAGTCTTTAGAAAAGGCTTCTGTTCTCCAGCACTCTGTCTCTCTGTCTCTCTGTCTCTGTCTCTGTCTCTGTCTGTCTGTCTCTGTCTGTCTTTCTGTCTGTCTCTGTCTCTCTTTCCATCTCTCCCTCTCTCCCTCTCTCTCCTTCTCTTCCTCCATCCCCTACTTCCATTTCTCCCCCCTCTCCTTTGTTTTTCAGAAAATGTAATGAAACTTCAATACATACAAGATGCTTGGACTTGTATGGTATCAATGAGTTTCATGGAGTATAGCAAGGTTCAAACAAATTAAAATCTGAAGGCACACATGCCTGAGGTTAGATGAAGTCGAACATACAAATAGTAGTATATTAGGGAAAATATTCAAGAAGACACTGGTGTGAAGGATGATTGCTACTCACACTGTGGCCCTGCCATCCCTCACTACATTTAATCTCCTTGACTTTATTTCAAAGATCTGTAAATAAAATTATTTTCTTTAGTCATTAAAGCTATACCATGCCTAGCTATTGAGAAACAGTTGATATATTGGTGAGCACATGGGTCACACATAGGCAACCCTGTTCCCCCAGTCTTTGCAAACCTCCAGAAGGCCAGCTCCATCATCTCTGCATCAGCACCTAGGATTCCATGCTTTCTCTAGGATTCCATGACTGCTTTCTCTGTAAAGAGGGATCTGGGTGACCTACCAGCATTTCCTGTATGCCTTGCGTGGTACTCTTCAGTCAACCATCCTTATTCTTTTCTTCTCTTTTATTTAACATTCACACACTGATGATTTTTCATTTGCTGTTTCAGATGTTCAACTCTTGTTTTCTTCCCTGACTTTGAATAACTTCGATGGATGCTCTCAGAAGCCCTGCAGTCTAAGTCATCCCCAAATACCAACTCCCTTCCCCTACCTCTCTGGTCTCCCTTGTGACTTCCTGTGGCTCTGTGAATGGCTCCACCACTCTGCCAGCCTGGGAGCCATACTTGCTTCTCCCCTTCACTTACCTCACTCACATGTGAGTGGTTACTGGATTGTTATGTTATAATGCTGCCTCAATAGTTCATATCACACTGCCTGCTGCTCATCAGACTTGTGTTGTTTCTTATCTCAATGACTGAACAACTTTGAGGAAGACAGTTAACATCACTGACCTGCCTAAAACCCCTCACAATTCCCCACAAATTTTAGGATAGGACCAGGGCCTTTTCTCTGTGCTGTCAGAACTCACTTATTTCCCTACCCAACAGTTCTTTCTACACTGCCTGCGTACTTATTTGTGTTCCCCATACTGTGACTAAGCCTGGGGATGAATTTACTTCTATCACAGACACTGTGCCTTATTCTTCTTGTTCCTATATGTCAGCATGGCACTCATAACAGGAGTCAACAGCTACCTGTTGAATGAGTTGCTTTTATAGAAAAGTCGTATGGTTGATTGATAGTAAACCTGACAATGAGAAATTTCTAGAAAACATGTATGTACCATCCCCTGGGAAGATTCTATTCTTTTGAAGCTATCACCTTCCATACCCTCAGTCCACGCCCCTTGTCCCCTAAACAATAAGCATGTAATGAGCACCCAATATAAGTCATGAATTTCACAGTACCATGGATGTGCAGGGTATAAAACTTGTCTATAGCAGTGATGGAGAACCTTTCAGACACTGAGTGCCAAATTGCAATCCAAAACCCACTTACTTATCACAAAGTACCATCTTGGTGATGGAAGTTGAATACTGAAGTTTTAGTGCAAAAATGTACCTCATACATAAATAACTTTTGTCTTAAAAGTAGAACCCAATAATACATGTACCACAGGTTTGCCACCACTGGTCCTTGTCATTCTCTATGTCCTCTAGAATCACTATCCAAGTTATACACATGGATACCTACAAATAATTATGTTATAATGATATAGTTGTTATTAATGTAGTACAGGAGATAGAAGAAGCCAAGGGAAAAATATATTACTTCTAAGAGAAGAAAATAATCAAGAAACCATATCTGAATATTGAAAAGTGGGTGGTGTTTACTTACCAGCACATGAAAAGGTGATGGGTAAGACATGAAAGTATATTATGAGGGAAAGACAAGCTCCAGATTTAGAACATAGTAAAGTCCAGGACATGAAACTACATAACTCAGCTGGGGAAAAACATTAAGCAAAATAAAGATAATGCCAATAGGTGGAGACTTTGGTATATACAAGATAAAGTTTTAGTTTTTTAATAAAAATTGTATTTACTTAGAATCATTCAGAATGTCAACAAAACAGTTGCAACTTTTTTTTTTGCAATTACAAGGTGGTATTCAGTTAACAGAACAATTATTTCATATAAGCTGCATCAGAGACAATCGATGGTGAAAAACTACTGTCCCCATATATAACTAATTTGTGCTGTGCACCAAGAAGAACCTGCTTTAAATTTCCATGCCAGTTTAC
>NDGN011494743.1:2502-21200 GCA_002564285.1 Tympanoctomys barrerae
TTGGCAGAACCGGGGATTGAACTCAGGCCCTTGCACTTGCCAGGGAAGCACTTATTCCACTGACCTTGAATGGCTTTTGAATTTAAACGTTCTTGTCCTTTTCTAATAGGAAAAGGTAGTACTTAAAGAAGTTTTAAAACATATTTCTGCCTCCCTCTATTCTCAAGCTTTGAAAATGATACTATTTCATGAAAATCTTATTTCAGGTGCTCTTCATATAATGCTAAATTTGGCATGGAAAAGCTGATATTGCAATGATTAAAGAAATAAAAGTGTCTCCGTATTTTAAATAGTATCCAATGGTGAACTCAGTAGCAGAACCTTGGAGGAGGTTGAGGCTGTTCATGATTAACTAGGCTTATTGTTCTAGGGCATGTAGAGCCTGCTTTCAGTATGCCTTTGGATAAGATGTGGCCTGGTTCCAAATATGGTTTTATGCACATCCGGTGTTTCCAAACAGATTGAATGTTAGGACAACAATGGAACCAAAGAACTAACTACTAAGACATTTTAAAGTGGGGCAGCTAGAGAACAAATTTAGCAAGTGCATCAATCAAATAATTACGGTTTAAGTATGAACAAAATAGGTTAGAAAGATGAATGCAATACTGAATATAACTTTGCACCTCTTGTACTACGTCAATTTTATTAGGGGTTTACCTTTGAGTATATGACTTAAAGTAGTATCTCAAATAAGCTATCAGGAAATATTAAAAGTGAGTAGAAAAATTTATGTTTTGCTTTCTTTCTCATTTGGAAAGAGACAACTGTCTCTAATGTTCTAGCCTAAATGGACTTGGTGCATTGCACAGTTGGAGTGAGGGACATAGGAGAGGGGACATAAGGAGTGGGTGGGGAGAGAAGAGGGATCCTGCACAACTCCGAGATCTTTCCATTTAGCTCTGTGAAATCACAGGGTGTTTACAACATTTTTTTCCTGTTAGACACATACCTGCAAGGCAGCACACAAAATATGTGAAAGAAGCCTACAGTTCAAAAAAAAAAATGTTGAGATTTGATTACTATATCTCCCCAGCTCTCTGTCAAACACAGATAATTAAAGGGTGCTTGTGAACACTGGTGGTGACCAAGAATGCCACCACTGCTGAAAAAATTACGTCCTGTGAAATGGCTTCACAGTTTGGCTCCACTTCAAGGATAGGGTGTACAAGAATAAAAAGGGAAATAGCTCTACATATATTTCCTTCATTGCTGTGACTTACTGCCTACTGCATGTTGGCCTTTTGGCTTTTATAGTTTAAAGCAAGGAACATAAATTCAGTTATATTCTGTTGACCCAAGGAATCATATAGATACAAACTGCAAGCTGTATTTTCTTGTTTTGCAACTAACATGTTACACTTTCCTATGTTAAAATATGTATGGTAGGATGGGGGGACACCTCTGTGGTCTAAGTGCCTGCCTGGCAAATGCAAGAACCTGGCTTTGATCCCTGTTATCACATGCTGTGTGGGCGCTGGAACCAGGAGATGTGGTGCAGGCCTGCTGGGGAGTCTGATGCAGGAGGATCACTACGAGTCTTGAGCTCTGTAGCGAGACCCTGTATCAAATAAATAAATAAATAAATAAACAAACAAATAAATAAATAGAAAAAGTATGATATACTGAAATCTTTCCTTGGCTTTATAACTACTGCAAAGTTAGCTAGGAAAAAGCAGCTATCAGTATTCCACAATTTTTAACTATGAACTGTTTTCTCAAAATATCATAAGTAGATAATCATGATGCAGCAGAATTTATCTTTCTGTGATTTTAAATTCTAGGGATTTGATGTGAGTCTAAAATTAAGGTTGATTTTACTGTTTTTGTGTGAAGCCCATGTGCATTGGAGGTGAGAAAATAAATTTCTAATATTTTTCAAGTGTGTTTCAAAGCAAGATAAGGGTGTTTTTTTTTTTTTTTTTTTTTTCCCCTGATATTGTACAGTGACCATATTCAGGCCAGAGAAAAGTGATCTCCCGAGTCGTCTGCAGTCTGCACTTTGACTTCCTCCTCTTGGCCTAATTTAAATTTAGTCTAGGTATTTCAACAGCTAGACTAAGCCTCATCACTGTTTAGCTGCCAAATCCAGTGGCTGCCAATACCACTACTAGCTTTTTAAGTACACCTGTTGCCAGCGCTATGTTTGAGGAAAGAAGGCTGGACCTTTTTGTTCTACTCCTGTGGCTAGGATCTCTGTGAAAAAGAGAATTATTTTTACTATCACTTCATCATTCTTCCTTAGAAAAACATTTCTTTTCCTACCAAGCTTCTCTTTCTGCGGAGAAATTGCATTTACACTGAGTCTGGTATGTAACATCTGTTTTGGATTAGCTTGTGGAGAAAAAAAAAGATTTTGATAATCAATACTACCTCTAAACTTTGCTTGTGTGGGGCCAGCAAAGCTTACAAACAAACAGAAACAAAAAAGAAACAACAACAACAGCAAATTCATGAAGACTTTGTGTAAAGGAGGAGTTTTCAGGATAATCAAATACTATTGACAGAAAAGTCTGATAGTTAATGAGATGTGTTGTATGTCAATTAAATATAGATATGAAGTAGTCCATATGAAGGACTATAATTAATGTGTTTGATGGAACCAAAGCAACATCTTTGGAGTAATTTTGGTAGAGAAATGAATAGAAACCCATTTAAAACTGGCTACTGCTCTAATAATCCCTGGATAAGGAGGCTCTCTGGGCAGGCTACTTGTATTTCCATTAGCATTTGCTCCTGCCCAAGAGGCCAGAGGCTTGGATGAATATTCCATACCTACTAAAAACGTGATATAAAGTTGCAAACAGAAATGCAGTGGACTGAGTTTTGAGGGTTTCCTCAAATTAATACACTAAACCTTTGAATTAGTGTATTACGATTTAGCTGTAGTAATAGTTCTTTAAAGTGACAAAATAGAATTCAGATCATTTTAATATTTTGCACATAATATAGCCACTGACAAGTTTCTTCCTAGATAATAAAGTCCTTTTAGCTAACATGTCTTCGGGATCTCATTTTGATCCATCTGATCATTAATCAGTGTTCACATAGTATATGCGTTTTGCTTGTATCAGTGGAATACCTAGTTTGTAGATGGATGTGTACTTTGAGTGGGCTGTCTCATTGATCACATATCAGTCTATAAATTCTAACAGGTAATGGAAAAGATAGCAAGTAGAACCTTACCCTGTCTCTGGCCTCAGACTGAAATGTCTTCACCCTGACAACATCAGGTTGTTTTTCCTGCAAAGCGAGCCTGTGCATGACTCACGCAGCACTGTTCTTATTTTACTGACTGATTCGATTTGGTGTGATTGGGAAGGAGATCCGGTCAACTGCCAAAGACTGGCTTCATCTTTACCCCTTCCTAAACTCACATTTACTATATCAGCAAGTCTTGTTGGTGCTCTTAGAATTACCTCAGAGCCTGAGCATTCTTACTACTTCTGTTGTCAGCACTCGGTCTAAGTCAATGTATTTGGATGGACCATTACTAGAGTCTCCCAACTGCTAGGTGCTCCTACCCTTCAGTCTATTCTCCACAGTGCAGCTTGGTGGTTCCCAACTCAGTTTGGCTTTGGCCACTCCTTGAGCGGCTCTCCATTTCATTTAGAATGCATTCTGAAGGTGTCACGGTTGCTGCTCTATCCCCTTCCCCTTCTTGTGCCTTACCCTCTCTTCTGATTTCACCAGCTAGCCTCCTATTGCTCTCGGTTTTAGCTCCTTTGACCTCTGGGCTATTTTTGCAAACATGCCAACTCCACTTCCACTCAGAGTCTTTGCACTTGGGCTCCCTATGTAAGACGCTCTCCTTCTGGACAGCTATTCATCTCTTTTCTCCCTTCTCCACCTCTCTTCTCAAATGTCAGAGAGGCCTTCCCAGATAAACATTTAAAATAGCACTCTCCCTCTCAAAGTCTCCTTGCCTAGCTTTATTTCTCTATGACTCATCACCTGATATAGTAAGTATTTACTGGATTTTTTTAAACTTTTGCCCTTTCTCATGATAATGTGAATCGTGTGGGAGCAGGGACTTTGTGTGTTGGCAAATAGTCGTACCCTCCTTCTCTTAGCACATTGATGAATACTTCAGTCTCTTGAATCGGTGACTCTTCAGAAGCTGAATGATCTTTTCTTAAAATTTAACTTTCCACCTCTTAATTCCATAGCTTTGACACTTTAAATGTTTGAGCTACATACTTAAATCTTTGTTCTAGTCCCTTTGCTGGGGAAAATCAAAGTAGTGACTTTGGTATAACAACTATTTTAAAAAGCATTTCTTACAGCAGTCTATGTTTAAGCACTTTGCACTATCTTATTTATTTCTATTTGTAACCCCAAAGATAGGGGTTGTTACTATTTATTCTTTACAAAAATACTGACAACTTGGAGAGATTAATTTGCTATCAGGTCGCAAAGTTAATCACTGAGTTGAGATTACCCGTGAGGTCTGACTGACTATACTGGTCTTGTAGCAATCTGCTCCAGAAGTTTATTTACAATTATTAAAGCAGTGAAGCCCATGGATTTAAAGCATTGTTCTGTAATTACATGTGATAGGATTCCGGAGAATAGGTGTGCATATGTATATGGGAAATATTTATGTATAAATATGTATATCTCATCATTATATAAATACATATGTATTTTAAAGATCCTGCAAAGCACATCAGGTAGGTTGCCTTTTGGAAGCGCGTGGAAGGCACTTGGCCAGACTGAAAAAAACAAACCAACCCCCCCCCAACCGCCTTTCTGCTTCATTTACCCTGCACTAACGTTAGGCAAAGAGGCAGTTTAATGCACTTGGCAAGAGGACGGGATCAAAACCGAGGTCGCTCCCGCTTCCAAGAGAGGGCATAAAAATACATCCGAAGAAAACCTAAGTTCTTACAAAGCATCAGACCCTCTCTTGGGGCAAGGTGGCTCACCGCGGGGAAGAGGTCTAAGAGGTGAGGCCGCCGGCAGGAGAGCAAAGGCTAGAAGGGACCAAGGCCGCCGCGCGGCGGAGGCGGGGCCGGCAGACAGGGGGCGGGGCCCGCGCTTGCCCCGCCCCTCTCCTCGGGGATGCCGGGATGTTTACACGCCTGACAGCGGCGGCCGCGCGAGGAGGAGCGGTAGCCGCGGGAGGATGGGCCGCCTCTAGGTTCGCTCTGGGGCCGCGCCTCGCCGTGCGCTGGGTGAGTGCCCGCGCCTGCAGCGGCCGCGGGGGTGGCGCGGCGGAAGGCGGCCGACCGGCTCGGGGCCGCGCAGTCTCGCCCCAGGCCCAGTGGGCCTTTCGGCGGCGGCGCCGGGCCGAGCTCCCCGCTCGCTCTGAGTCTCTCGAGGGCGGGAGGACGGAACACTCGCAACTTCCTGGTGAGCCTCGGACTGGGGATCGGGGGCCGGGCCGGGCTGCCGGGCCGGGCGGGGGTGTGCGCGCGGCCGGCGGGGAGTGCGAGCCGGAGCCGGACGGCGCGGCGGCCTCGGCGTCCCCGCCTGGGGGGAGGTGGGGCGGGGCGGGCTGCGCTCGGGCTGGGCGCGGGGCTCGGGCTGGTCGCGGCCCAGCAGGGGAGCGCGGTCACCCCCGAGCCCGGCCCGGGCTCCCGCAGCCCCGGCCGTGTGGGCGCCGCCGTAACCAAGAAACTTGCGGCCGCCGCTGCGGAGGCGGCGGCAACAGGTCTTTGGTTTCAGGACCCGAGGAATTTAAGCGAAGACCCGCCTCCTGGCCGAAGCTTATTGGCGGCGTCGGTTATTTATCCTTCGACGATTGGTTAAATCTGTCTGTCATGATTCGGCCGCAGCCCGATTTAGAAAAGTGAAGTTTACTGGGAGAGTTCGGGTGGTAGGAGAATTCGAAGAGACTCCAGGTGGCTTGAGAAGTCCAGGGAGGGAGTAAGACTTGTTGGAGAGAGAATTTTAGCGAGTCCTGGGAGTGGAAAATGTCGGAGGGAGGGTTCGCGAGGCCGTGGTAAGCATTGGCGATGAAAAATGCTTTGGACAATTGAGGGCAAAGCCAGAGGGAGCAAAATGAGAAGACCACATGGCCCCACGGTACTGTCAAGAAATAAATTCAACCTAGAGGATCCTGTGGGAAATCGAAAGAATTCTTTTTGCTTCTCAGTACTGTAGGCCCGGGAAGATGATGTGCCGACAGATGAATCGTGTACTCACCTACGTGTATTTCTTGCTAGGGTTAAATACTAAAATATACTTACTGATTTTTAAGAATGCAGTTGAAAAGAACCATCAGATACCTATAGTTTGTAGAGCATTATGTACCCTTGTACTACATAATTAGGGGCGCTCTTATTTTTTCTTTCAAGTAAATATACATTCCCCGTGACGATGGCAATGTGTCTCGTCAAGTTCCATTACAGGAAGAAGTTCACAATGTATGTGTGATAAATACGTTCTGTTTAGGGCCACGAGCTGCTGCTCGTGTGATAAAAGACTGGTACAGTACTTGGCACTCATAGAGTGATGGAACTTTTTGACAGCCGACCACACTGAAAAGGGTGAACAGTTGAACAAGACATAAAATTAACCGTCTAATGCTTTGTGGCATTCCTTGCTAAATGGATGCAGAGATTTCTTGGGTGTAACACTTGGCAAAGGTTAACATATTTTTGGTTGTTGAAATTGGTTAACATACAGCCTAAGCAGTTATTTCATTTTCAGAGGAAGGAATCTTTTGCTACCCTAGGAAAGGTCAGTGCACAGTTTGCTTCACCCGTAAAAACCGCCACATCCTGTATTTGATCCTGGACTGGGAACTTTGCTGGGGTGGGGGAACAGTGTTAGAGCTTTTCAAGTTCAGCTCCTGGAGGAATCAGAGGATTAAAACGTGTGGGGTACATGAGAAGGTGGCTGCCGAAATGGGCTAAGGGACTGTTTAAGGAGGTGGGTTGCAATTTCGAGAGGTCGGTGGAGGAGAGATAGGGACGCCCAGGGACCCTTCGCGTGGTGCCAGCCCTAGATTCCGCTCCCTGGCAGGAGACCCCGCCCTCCAGGACGCCGGTGGCCCCCGCAGCCAATGGGCAGCCAGGACACGGTGGCTCTCTCTGGGAAGGGTGGGTACTTCCTACACTGGCCTTGGGCTGGGCGGAGGGAGCACGAGTTTGTTCTGAGAGGATGTTGGCGGGAGGGGAAACCCTAGGCCGAGGCACAGTCGGGTGGACTCCATACAGGAAAATAAAAGAGGGAAGGAGCTCCAGTTTCTTCTGAGTTCTCCTAGATGTCTCATTTCGCGATGTGGCTGCTACTTGAACTCATCATTTCGATGGAAACTGTAGTAGTTAAATGCAGCTGGCCAGCAAACTAAATATATTCTGACTGGTTGGGGTTTTAGTCTGAAATAATATGAAAATGAAAACCAAGAAAAGGTCGGAAGCTAAATAGTTAGATGTTTTCAGCCACGTGGAAAACTTGCCATGATTAAAAAAATCTTACCAGTTTAAAAACTGAACACTTATCTTTATATCCAGGCATAGAGTCATTTGAAAATCAAAACTACGGCTCAGGATTATTTATTCAGGTACTAACTGTTGCACCCTCTTTTTTCTCCCTTATACATTTTCCTGTCTGCACAATTTCAACAGTTTGTCTCCAGCCCATTAAAACAATGCTTACTCCAGGAATGAGGAAAGCATGTCTGGTATGCTGTAGCACACTAGTGGAGAAGAGTGTTGAGGCTAGTAATCAACATACCTGTTTAATGCATAAAAAGTCAGCATTGTAGTTTTAAATGACCAGAACTGCTTAGTAGTTATAGTTTGTATGAATAAATATTTACTCTTCTTATCTCCACACCCCAGTCCCAATCATCTGCTTGTTGGAACTGACAGTTTGAAGCTCAGGTTTATTAACATTTGAGTATTTGCATTTATTGAACTGTAGCTTTTTCCGTCACTATATGATCTGAAATATTGTTAGAGATTTCTATACTCATTTTAGAGCCAGAGACTACTTTGAATTGTCTGGTATTTTAAAGTACCTCTGTCCTATTAGTAATGTAGCTACAAATCAGGACAAAAGAGGATAAATTCTATAATTCCCTACTCCTGGATTCATCAAAAGGAAACTCTTTGTTCCTTCAAATATTTGATTATTGTGTGGGCAGGTATTTCATTACATCATTTGTAAAACATGGTAGCAGACTTACTGTAGTATTTGAGGATGTCTTAGAAGTGGCACATATGTTTGTATTGTGAATTGCTTCAGTAGCAGTTATTTTATTTGCTTTCTATATATAGCAAAACGTTTTCCTAAGTATTTGTTTATACTTTTGAGATTGTTTCAGTTCTCCATTTGTTTCATCCATGATAAATATGGATTATTAACATTTGGTTAGTATATTGTAACCAAGTACTGTCTGTGTGTTTGAGGAATATAAAGGCAGTTCCGAATTTTACTCTGCAGTTCACTCTTAGATTTCATTTTCTGTAAGTTTGATTATCCCTCTATATGGTATTTTCACAGATTTTTTTTATTGTAAAGAAAATAGGTAGAGATTTTATTTCATGGCTTTTCAGGGAGAACCACTCTTTCTTTTTTTTGTTTTTTGTACTAGGATTTGAACTCATAACGTTGCCTTTGCCAGGCAGGTGCTATTCTATTGGGCTATATCCCCAGCCCTTCATGGCTTTTCATAAGCAATGGGACTGAAGACAGATAGTCATGAAGCATTCTTGTATTTTTTTGAATAGGGTAGCTTTGTTTTTAACTTCTGTGAAAATAATAGCTCTGTCATACAATTTATGTAGTGAGCTTATACAATTTGTTGTTTTGTAGGAAAGCTGTCCAGACAGTTAAGCAGTGTATAAATGAGCAAAAACTTTTAAAGTGGCTAATTAAAATGTAGAAATGTTTTCTGTTACTTAATAGAAATAAGCCTTTTTGTAATTGCCAGTGGTTATTTGTTGAAAGTTATTAAAGTTATTCTTTTTAAGAAAAATAAACTTAATTGTCCATGAAGGACTTTTTTCCTAGTAAAAAAGTCCATTTTTTTGTCCTTTGGAACAAGTACCATTGGAAAAGAACTGTACTTCAGAGGCCTGGAGTTGGTGGCCGGGGGTGGGGAAAGAGATGCTTGCTCCCTGTGTTGGGGGTGTTCTAAGAGTTAGTTGTAGGCTGATGAGGTACAGCTACTGAGAAGCAGTGGAATTAAAGGGAGTAGAATGTGAAAACCCTTTGAAATTACATAGTAGAAATTTTCAGTACCATACAGGACTACGCTCTGGCAGTATGGGAATTTTTACCTCCTAATCCTAAGGAGGCCTGGTGAGGACATGGCTTTTAGAGCTTCCTGGGTAGTTGCTTCCAGCTACAAGCAACTTCTTTTCTTTGAAACCCTTGTGTATATGTCTTACGGTTTTTCTCTGTTTCCATGATGTGAGAATAACTAGGCATGATGCCTTAGGTTTGTTTCCTGTTTTGTGATCTTGGTTGTTACTTTAATTTGTTCAGACTGTGGTTTTCTCATGTGAGTTTGCTTTGAAGTATAAATGGAAATATCTTTGTAAATGTGCAGTAATGACTCAGAAAGTGAATTATATTTCGCTGTTTTTAAAGTCTTTGACCTCTTCTGTGAGCAGTTTCTTCTGATGACAGGTCCTATATTACCTATTCTGCTTTGGCTCAGTCTTGCCTGGATAGGGTTCCTCCCAAATCTCCTGATGTTTATACTTTCTCTGCTTGAATTCTATTTTCCTTTTACCTTGTAATTTTCATATTGATAATTTAATGGTTCCCACACTTCACTTTAATGTTCCTATAAATATTTTTTTGGAGGATGGGAAAAGTTAATGATGCCTTTGCTTCAGGTAGATAAAACAATAGTCTTGGGACCTATACAATATTGTAGGTCAGTGATGGTGAACCTTTTAGAGCTTTCAGTGATACAAACTGTGCACTGTGGTAACGGGTATCATAGATTCACCACCGTTGTTGTAGGGTATAAAAAGACAAGTTGCAAAAAGATCTTTAAATACTGATACAAAAAGAAAATGTTGTTTCTAGTATAGTTAGAATTATGATTGTTTTTGTTTTAATATTTTCTCCACATCCACACATTCAGGTGAATTACTATTTTTATTGTATTTGTAATCATACTAGAGCCACATGTCCTCTATTATGTGATTGGGAAAATTGAATAGAGCTGATTATAAAAAGTTATCATGCATTCAAAATACAAGAACTCTAAATCTTCCGCTACGTTTTTATCAAGTTATTGTTTAACTATAGTAGAATAATATGCTGTGTTTATATGCTATCATAAAGATGCCCAGAACTAGGTAATAGGTAATTTATTTTAGGCATGTAGCATGTACTTAACTCAAACATTTTATTTTTGTGCATGGTTTGTAAATCAACAGATACATATGAGTTGAAAGATATTATACAAAGCAGGTTTTTGATGGATTGGTGTTATAGGAATTAATTCACATTCTTACAGCAACCTATAAATTCACTTTCTTGGTTTTTTTGTGCTCGTATTTGAACATGTTAAGAATAGTTTAATGACAAATGTAGTAGCCAGTGAAAATTGGCGTGTCTTCCCATTTAAAAAATACATCTAAAATAAAGTTTTTATAAGATTTTTGTATTTCATAAACATTTTGATTGTTGAATGGCATGTTGTTTTCAACCTCACTTTGTTTTATGGTTTTGAGGGTTTAAAAGCTAGTAATAACAATTATCTTCTTTCATATAGCTCTCCCATTTACTCTTCTTTTTTTATATATTTAATACAGGGTCTACAGGTTCTACAGGGTCTCACTACGTAGATTGGACTTGTAGTGATTCTCCTGTTTTCAGCCTCCCATGTGCTGACATTACATGTGCGCAACACCATGCCCAGTCTCAGTTGCCATCTCAGCGTGTCCAGGGCACAGGGCCTGTACAGCACCTGCACAGCAAGCCAATGGACACTGGCTGTTGTGCCCTGCCTATGCACGTGCTTTAGTCCACTGAGCTATTTGGCTGGTCCTTTCCATTTACTCTTCTATTTACTCTTTATTTGTAGAGTATTTTTTTTTAGTAGGAGGAATTTATTATTGCATAGTATTTAGTAGAAATGATGGCTATGAGTAAGGTCAAGCTTTCAGCAAAGTGTCTTGCTACCAGGCCAGCAAGGAAGTTGCTGCTGCTGCTGTGACAGAAAACTGCCAATCTAAACCAGATAAAGTCACTGTCCAGATAAAAACACAGTTAAGATAGGGAAGTTCTAGAGGCTTCAGAAACACTCGACTATTGTAGACCAGGAAATGAGTACTATGGGCCCTGAGTCTTAACACCTATTCTAGTTTGTTATGGTGGCTGTAAAATACAGCCACGAAGTGGATGGTTTTAAACAATTTATACTCTCATAGTTGTAAAGGCCAGCCATCAGCAATCAAGGTGTTTGGCAGTGAGTGCTTTGCTCTCTCTAACAGCTGGGGATGCTGTTCCTTGTGTGCCCTTTGTTATATTAGTGTCACTTGTTGGCTTTTCTTAGCATGTAGACTTACTTCTCTCTCTGCCAGTGGTACATGGCATACTTCCTGTGTGTCACTGTGTCTCTTTTTCTTAGGAGGACACCCTACTGACTTCATCCTTACCGCTTATCATTCTTATATTTAAAATTTCACAGACAGCATTTATACCTTGTTAATCAGAATCTTTATGAAAGAATTTCAAATTTCTGATTGTTTTTGGTCTTGACAGCTGATTTTAAGCTTGTGCAGGGGTTGAATCTAAGAGATAAAGACACTAGTTATTTTGTGCATTTCTAATAGATGATATTCTATTGCTACTATAAAATGGATATTCAAAAATTGAGTCTTCCATTTTACATTATCTTGTAGTTTCTTTTAGCAGGGAAATAAATATTTCTAGAATTAAAACCAATATTAAAAATTGTATGTACACTATTCTTTTCATATAATGTGAGATTAAACTGAGACCCAAGGACTATAGATTTAGCAATATAATGTTCCACTAGATTGTGTGTTTCCCAAGTCCTCAATCAGAGTTCGTGTTGGTGGTTTCTTGTTTTATAAC
The DNA here is from genome assembly GCA_002564285.1 of Tympanoctomys barrerae. NCBI lineage: Eukaryota > Metazoa > Chordata > Mammalia > Rodentia > Octodontidae > Tympanoctomys > Tympanoctomys barrerae. Next base: position 14,521 of record NDGN011494743.1, read on the forward strand.
AGTAATAATACCTGTGTAAAAGAATAGTAATTTTCTTGATAATAGACACAGCGTGTTTTTTACTTCTCCTGAATTAGCAGAAATTTGTTTTGTTCATGGTATGTTCTCGGTACAGATTTGCTGATAGAGTGATGGCATTGCACTTTTGATTGCCTATGTGTGGGCTCCAAACATCTTAAGTCAGCAAGCTTATTTGCATGCCCATTTGTGTGTTTGTGAAGTATTTGTCCTCAGCAATGCGTGTTATAGCTTCAGACTTAGGATCAAAAAGGAAAAGAAATCACCAGTATAGAAGTAGGCCTTATAAGGAACCTTAACTTAGAGGCCTTGGCTAGGATAGTGAAGGTCAGAAAGTTCATGGGTGGTTACAAGGCTGTCTGGGAAATAGTTCATAAAAATGCATTTCATAATTCGTATACTTTGAGTCACAAGAATCAAGCATCATTGTTGCTCACTAATCATTATAGTATAGAAAATAACTTATATGCTTATATTGCAACTCACTGAGCATTTTGTTCCTCTGATTTCTTTTTCTCTTTATATGATTCAGAGGTTATGGATGCTTCAGTTTCTTTTATCTTGATGACTAGAAATTGGTTCAGGTGTATTCCACGTGTTCCATATTCTGTGATAATTCACCTTCGCAAAATAGAATGACTAGAAATGAGTCAAATCCATCTTAGGAGATTTTTTTTTATGATTTCTTGAAGAAGTTATATCCATTTGAATGTTGAAAATGATTTCAATAAAATTTGTGTAGCTGTTCAAAACTACAACTCAATCAATGGTTCTTATAGTACCCCTGTTAGAGATTCTGTTTTAAAACAAGTACTGCTGATAATTTCTATGCACAGAATCACAGAGTGGTCTGTTAGGAAAACTTGTATTGCAGATAAGCAATGCAGATGATTGAGGCCACTCCCAATATACTTTTCTTTCTTTTTTTTTAGCTTTGCTGTGCTTTATAGTAGGAATATATTTTTACTATTGATATTTTTTCTGGTAGGAGTTGTGCTTTGGGAGTATCTTACACCTAACAGGCAGACAGTTATAGCATGTGTAAATACTGTTTTAATTTAAAATATGAATAGGAGTTGTGAAATCGCCCTTGTAAATCAATTATAATTACTGGGTAGAGAAGTATACAATTGGATAATAACAAGAGAGCATTCTACCTGATGATAGAAGGTGAGGGAAACCAACCCCAACCAGCCATCCCCTTGTTAATGTACTGCTCATTCTATGTGCTGTCCTCACCAGTTTTGGCATTTTTACAGAATTTCTTACAGCTCAATGTGGAAGCTTAACCATGCCCCTCATTCTTTAGGTGGTTTGCTCTCTGCATAAGGGCAAAAGCCCTTTGCCTTGCCACATAGTTTTTGTTTCCATTTGCCAGCGTAGTTCTCTTCTGTATCTTGTTCCACAGATTGGTTGTGCCAAGCTTCTCTGCCTTGAATATCTGGCTGTGCTGGAAAGTATAAAAAAGCATTAGGATGAGTAAACTGTTCCTTTTTCCATGACTGTCTTGTTTCCATTTGCCCTTTGATAATAAATCAGTAGTACTTGAAACCCCTGTAACTTCCTTCCTTGTCAGCAGATACAGGCCTTTGTATGTAAATGATACCCTTTATTCAAAAATCCTATTTGATAATGTTAAAATTATTCTATAGTGATTTTTTTTTTAATTTAGAGTCTGTAAGTACAGGTTATTTTTGTTTGGGGTCATTTCCCCCATATACATCTTAAAGATGTTCAAAAGATATGCATAGCATAGCATTTGCTGCTGAATTTAATTTCAAGTTGAAGTGAGAATCTCTGAATTTAGGCATCATATTTGGTTGAAAGAAGAGTACAGATAATATGATCTATCTATAAGATGAATGGTTCTATAATTACCTTCCTATGATTATTCTTTTTTCCCCCTTTATTCCAGCTTAGCCACACCATTTATAGGCCAGAGAAAAATTTAAGAGCTTGTTGGTGAGTAGCTGACCATGAACAGAAATAATGAGTGAGAAAGAAAAATCTAGAGAGCAGTGGCATTTTCAAGGGGTAGAGATGTAATGATGATGATAAAGTAGTAGGAAAAAAGAAATCTTAGCAAAAAGGAGGGAAAGATGCAAAAAATATATAATTATATATGTTCACTCATTTCAAATGATTGTTCTGAGATTTTTATTATAAAATTAACTGTAGGTATAGAAGTTGTGCCATGTTAGTGTTTTTAATAGTTCCAAATTAAGATGGAATATACTTACTGTCTAGCTCTATGATTATTTATTATTCATTTATTTATTTACTTGTGGAATCGGGGATTGAACTCTGGCCCTTGCGCTTGCTGGACAAGCACGTATTCTATTGAGCTATCTCCCTGACCCCTTGATTAGTTATTATTATTATTATTATTATTATTTTAAATACTTTCTGTAGTGTTTTTAAAGTAGACACAACTACTGCTCAGTAACCTCTAAATATATTGGTTGATCATGGAAGGAAGGTAGATTTCAAGTAAGTGACTGCCAAGGAAGTTTATCTCAGTTTTGCTTGGAGATGTCAGTTTGCCCAATTAAAAAAACAAAAACAAAAAGAGAACAACAATTTAGAGCCCCATTGTCAGATATTTAGATTATTATTTTTTTTACATTTTTAAAATTTCATTTTTAATTTTTTATAATTGTCTTTTATTTTGAAGAATAAAAACAAGAGCAAGAAAAATAAAAGCAAAAGGAAAGAGAAACAGGGTAACATACAATAATACACACATTACAGATTTTCACAACGAGAATATCTGACCAACAGTGATTGATATATTATCTATTTTCATTGAAGATTATTCTTTGAGTCTGGAAAACTCATGAAAGTCTGTATCACAAAGTAAATATCTAGCTTTATGCTTTTAAAAATATTTCAGTCTTTATTAATTATAGAATATGAGAATAAATGAAGGTCTTGACACTGTATCATATTGCATGGCTCATCTATATTTTAATGGTTCCATATTGGTACCTTTACTTTCAGCCTGATTGTGATCTTTTTAGACTTATTTGTATTTTCCTCTACCTTTTAGCAAGCACTTATTCCATTGAGCTATTTTCCCAACCCTGAGTTTTCTTAAATTAAGTTCTGTACTCTTTCTGGGTCTTCTCTGTTTTTAATGATTTTTTCTCCTTCCTGCTTTTAATGTTTCCACACTTCAAGTATTCTATCTCACTTCATTAAAAAATGTATCCATCCTTGAAAGTCTTGCTCAAATTATACACAAAATATAAAACAACTTTTTATTTAAAAAAAAGTTTTAAAGAGATTAAACAAAATAAAACTTCATTTCTTCTGCTTCTTCAGATCTTTAGTACTTTGCTTTTCACTGTAGATGTACTTTAACATCCTTCCTGAATATAAGCTTCTGGAAGGTGTGAATCATGTCCTGTATATATTTGTTTCCTCTGTGAATTAGGACCATTCTTGTTGGGATGACTTCTGCTCAGAGACTGTATGAAACAGGAGGTCTGGGCAGGCCCAAGCAGGGAGAGAACATTCAGAACAATTGCGCATTTGGCATCGGGGAAGTCTAGGATGACTGCCAAGAACTAGACCTTGGGAGGCCTGGAGAGCAACCCAGGGCATTAAAATCTGATTGTGAGTGGTCACTGTCAGGACATTCAGGCACCTAGTCTGAGAAGGCTGCGTTTTGTATCTGAATTTTGAAGTTTAAATTCTGAAAGCTTTCCAGTTGGGTGAGATGGAAATTAGGACACTGAAAAACATGTGTCTGACACTGACTTGAGGCAAATAGTAAGGACTATAGAGTCAAGGTAGAAACTCCTTTTGTAATTATGTGAAAGTTAGAGGCATAGACAGCGAGGAATAAAATAAGAAATGAGTTCCTGGAATTAATACATATAGTTAAAAGACAACCAAAAGTCAGATAAAATTAACTTGAAGCTGATTTACCAGGTTGTTCACTAGGTATCCTTTAATTTCCTTTCCTTAGAGGCCAGCTTATTCTTAGTCCATACAATTGTAGGAGCTTTTTTGTCCATAAAAGTTACTATTTGCCAGATTAATCCCATGTTGATAGCCTAATAGACAGTCTGCTTGTGAAGAAAATGTTTGAGTTAAATAAAATGGACCAATATTTGAAATTATTTTCTTCAGAATAATCACTATTTGTGAATTGATAGACTTCTGTTTGCTTTATGGACATCAAATGCTGACATATTGAAAGGTTATTCCATTTCAAAATAGATATTTCTGGCAAGATGTGGTACTGTAATGCCAGCTAGTCTGGAAGCTGAGGCAGGAGGATCTTGAGTTCTAGGCTGACCTAGTTCTAGGCAATTTAGCAAGCCCCTGTGTCAAAAACAAAACAACGTAAAGCCAAAACAAACAGAAAATGTTGGGAATATAGCTCAAGGATTTAGTATTTGCCTAGTACTATACAATAGTACCACCTCAGTTTTAAACAGTTTTGTTTGTGAACAATTTAGTTTACAAACAGAAATGTTAGACAAATTTTTGTTGTTGTTGGTGAACTCTGCATCAAGTTATGAACATGACTGCGGACATTGTTCCTGTATGAACACAAATGTGGACGGACATCTTTTCCAGATATGGAATGAAATAAGTTTGTGAACCTAGGTAACAATAAGTGTGAAGTCCAGATTTCAGTTCTCAGTATGACAGCAAGCCAACAAAACAAACCATATTTTTCTTAATGTCTTTCTTAGTTTTTTTTACTGGAAATCTAAAAGAATAATCACAATTAAATTTTTATAAGCTTCGCAATACAGCTCAGTAGTAGAGCTGTGCCTTACATGTATCAGGTGGTAGGTCTGATTTCTCAGTACAGACAAAGAAAAATTACTTTTAAAAGTATTTAAACTGGGCATGGTGGCATGTGCCTATAATCTCAGCACTCTGGGCGGTTAAGGCAGGAGGATTGCAAGTTTGAGTTCAGTCTGGGCAACTTAGCAATTGAGATACCTGTCTCAATAAAAAAACAATTTAAAAATGTGTGGGGATATATCTCAGTATTAAGGCTCTGGGTTCAATCTCCAGTACACACACACAGACACACACACAGACACACAGACACACACACACACACGCACATACATCTACATGCACCTATGTATGCACGTGTGTGCACACACACACTCTCTCTGCTCATAAAGGGCCTATGTGAGTGGCCAAAAGATACAATGTATATACAAAATTAACTTGGAGAGGTTTTCAGAGAGTGCATGAGAAAGACTGTGGATACTGTGCTAGGAAGATAGAATATCTTCTGTGATGTGGTAATGAAATTATTTGTACCTTTATGTTTTCAGGTTTTTAAGTAAAATCAATCAAAACTATAGGGCTTTGTTATCTTTCTGTTTGGTTAATAGTTAAAGGATGCTCAAAAACTATCATTGAAAAAGAATCAAGGGGCCGGAGAGATAGCTGAGTAGAAGAAGCACTTGCCTGGCAAATGACATGGTTCTTAGGTAACGAACATTGAACAGTGGAGGCAAAGGACAAGAGGGAATGCTTCAGGGTCACCAGATCATCAGAACCAACATGGATAAAAAGAACGACCATACCTAACTGACATCCAGGCAAGGTGATGTCAGTCAGTAAAAGTATAGCCACTGGATGTAGTGATGCACACCTGTAGTTTCAGCTACTTCAAAGCTAAATTAGGAGAATTCTTCACTGAGAGCTCCCATGAGGAATCAGCCTGGATAATATAGTGAGATCCCCCCCCCCCATCAAAATAAGAAGAGCAAGACAAAACAAAAAACAGATGAGTAGACGGGCAGTCCTAGAGGAAGGTCTAAGCAAGGAAATAAAAGCTCTGATTTAGGTTTTCAAGGGAACTCTGAGAAGAGACCCTGCAACTTTACAAGCCTTCCTTTATGTTTCCTGGAGTTTATCTTTCTGTCTTTATGTATTGAAGGGCCAGTTGTGCTTCCTGCTCTGGAAACTTTGTCCTTGCTTGACTTTTCTACTGTATTACAACCTTTGTAGCAGTTACTGGCAGGTCTTTGGTAGGTGGTACTATAATCTTTGTTTACAATAAGGTATAAATCTTTCCCAGTTTGTCTTTTTGTCTTTAATGTTTAAAAATTTTCTACATTGCAAAATAAAATAGGAAAGCTTGTGTTTAAAAAAAAAAAAAAAACAAACCACATACACATTAAATCAGAAAATTCTGTTAAGTATCCTCTTTATTTAACTAAGTGACTTTTGGGGTCCCTTTTTGTTTTTAGTAATTTTTCTGGTAGTGTTTGTTGCAGACCAAAGGCTATTAGAACAAATGACCTTACAATAAAAACAAGATAAAACAAAACAAAAAAACATATTAATGAAAGTATTTCCATGTACTAGATTCCATTCCATAAGGCTGTATCAACTTTGTTTTGATATAATCCGCTACTAAGAGTTACTTAGTGCAACAATATCAGTAGACTTTATAATTGTTTGGAAGATGGGTCTACACTATTTCTTTTAACTCTTTATGTAATATCAATTTGGTTGCCATGTTTATAGTATAAAGATTTCTTCAGTGAAAATGTGTCTTTATCAGTTTTTAGTTGCTATGACAGAAGATGAATGGCATAGTAGAAACTTAAATGACCTCTCTGTCTCTGTCTCTGTCTCTGTCTCTGTCTCTGTCTCTGTCTCTGTCTCTGTCT
>NDGN011494746.1:1921-19198 GCA_002564285.1 Tympanoctomys barrerae
GATTTGATTTGAAACTGTCTAATTGCTATTTGTTTATCAATAAAATTCTGAAAAAAAAATTCACATCATTCCGAAGAGTCAAGTATTTCCTTCAACTAAGTGCCAGAGTCAATGTGGATAATGAATATATTTCCTGCATTGTAAAAGAAATGTTCTTGCAAGTAAGCTGAGTTTATGTAGGCATGATTATGCTTGAGAATGTTTAGGGGGATTTTCAGAACTTCAACCTTTACTACTATTTTCCACGTGTGATGAATACACTTTCTACACACATACCTAAGTACAGTGCCAATATGTTATAAAATTTCCTTTGAAAATATAGGACATTTTCTTACTAAATTTACATCTTTTTAGACATGCAGTCTTCAAAAACACCCTGACTTTTTGACTCACTCTTTATTTGCCGAGAGCTCATAGTTCAACCTCCTCCTCCTTCATTTAGCTAGTAGAAAAAAAGTTCTTCTTCCACCTAACAGATCATATCCTTAGATTTCTTAACCCTCTGGGCTCAGCAAATCACTTGTTCACATAGGTATAACTCCTTGTTTTCTCTAAGTTGTTTGAATATACATTTTAAAGGATTTTTATCCAACATAAGTGGTAGTAGGTGTTTAGATCAGGAAATTTTCCAAATATATATTTAGCTCTATTAAAGCAAGTCAATTTATAAACTGCATAATTTATAAACAGCTGGAACCTTCAAGGTAGCCAGGAAGGAGAGGGAGGGAGGAAGGGTGGGAGGGAGGAAGAAAGAGAGGAATGGAGGGAGGGTGGTATGGTGGGAGAGAGAGAGAGAGAGAGAGAAAGAGAGAGAGAGAGAGAGAGAGAGAGAGAGAAACATCATTACAGATCACAATCCCTGTAACCCATTTCAAATAGGGTTCACTTTCTAATATCACTTTCAGCTATCAATTGAACTATAAATTAATCCATTAAAGAATGTGGTACTCTTGTTATCTAATTACCTTTAAAAAGCTTCACCTCTGAATACATGAAAATTTTCAGAGACATTTTAAATGTAAGCCACATGGTTTGTATTCCAGCACTCAAAATTCTTATGTCTATAGCATTATGTGAAATGCATTTAGATTATCTCTAAGAGTCTCCAAAATTGTAACTGTTCCACCACCCAATAGCACAGTGTACACATCCGCTTTAGAACTGGTTGTCTTGTTAGTTGGATCCCACGTGGCTTCTCTGTTGAGCTGATCACAAGCTTTGCATGCTGTTCTTCTTGGCCTAAATCCCACATTCCTGGAATAGCCAACTTTCTGGGTTCTCCTGAAACACCACCTTTCCAGGGACTCCTGGCAGGGACTATAAACAGGTGACAGATTTTTGCCTGACCTCTCAGGCTTCCTCTTGAAATTTAGGTGAAAAATCTCCTTACCCATACTCTCGTAGCATTCTGCAGGGATGAAAATCTGCAGCAAGATCAGTTACCAGGTCAGACAGGAGCCTGGGCCCTTGGACTAAGGCTGCACCAGTTTCCAAATGACTGGAAAGCTGAACTTCAGGAAACATCTTAGGAAGAAGTGTACAATTAAAGAGCCCTGGGCATCTTTTATGAAAGCAAAATCTTTTTTAAAGACTTCTACCCTTTCACATGCTTCAATCTGAAAAGGTTAAGGTCTGACCAATTCATGTGATGCCTTCAAGGATTTTTCTATCATCCTGATGCAAACTACTTACATTGGCTTCATTTTAATGTTAATCTTTTTAGCCAATATGCTCTTCTCTCTGTCCTTGGCCCCAATTTTTCAGATGCTTCCTTTGTGGCCAGGATGTAAATTATTAAATTACTCAGTTCCAAGTCTCACTATAGATTTGACTAAATGCTGCCAGCAATACCCATGGCACAGCCTGAATGTCAGGCTGCCCTGAAATTTCCTCCACCAGATTAATTAGTCTACCACCTTTAAATTCAACCTTAGACACAGTCTTAGAACACAGAAAAATGTAGACAAGTTGCTTGCCATAATGAAACATGTGTGGCTGCTAACCCAATTTCCAGCGCAGCCCTCATCTCCATCTAATATAGGTAGCTAAATTAGATAGAAATTAACATACCCTCAGAGAGGGATTGGGTCTTGGGGAATTAATGAAGTAAATACAGAAATCAGAACTGTGGATGGAGGTGTACCTAAAGATGGGCAGCCTCAAGACGAAGATGCGATGACCAGGCCTACATGCTTCCTAAGGCATAAAGACTTAACATCATACTGTAGCTAGTAATACAAGTGTTGCTGGTTGCATCCCATCTGGCTTCTCTACCGAGTTGGTTATGCTCTTTGCATGCAGGTCTGGATAGGGGCCAGTCACTCAGTCACTTTGTTCTTTCAATGTACCCTTGCTACATCACTTGCTTCTCTATTGGTTCCATATTAGTTAAGTAGACAAACTTGTAACCTTATAGGTTTATTTTACATTGTCATATACTGTGCTAGTATTGTGACTTTGTTGTATAAACAACCCCTGACAAAGGCCTCGGTGCCACCCAATTCAGGACCCCTCTTGGAAATCCAGGAGCTCATATTCTCTCTTATTTCCAATAAAACTGTCCTTACTCTTTCTTTGGAGGATGATTTCATTCTTCGATGCTGTGAGACCCCAAACATCCTGCATTTGACATCTAACAGGCTTAGAATTGTATTTCTCCTAAAGGGTTATGAGCTTGACTTTAAGTTTTACAAATGTTCTACTTTCTTGTTAAAGAGAATTTTTATCACTTAGTTGCTATATATAAAGTTTTCCCCTCCACTAACATATCGTTCATAAACCATCTATTGTGTGTTTTGTACTTTTCTAAGAGCTAAGAGTACAGCTTCCCTTTATATGAAAATCCCTACCATAATAGATGTTAAGGCAAAAGTAAGACATGGAAAAGTAGATTTAATCATATTAAATTTTAAGGAGAAATAAAATATTAAGAAAAATAAAAGTAACAAGAAGTTCATGACCTGTGAAAATCAGAATGTTGTACCCTATCTTTAAGCTCACATTCAAGTCGATGACAACCCCAGGGACACTGATTGTGGAAATACAATTTTCTGTCAGAAGTTTATGATCATACTACAGATTTACAGCAAGAGTGGGTATCAGCCAACAGCTCCATTTTATTTAACTCTACAGGACAGAAGGATGGTGCTACTTTGCACAAAGTAAGGCACTGGTGCATCACAGAAGAAAAATACTGGCGATAAGGAAAACAAACCTTTTAAAATAGATGCTAAGAAAATCTCACTTGTTCGGAAGGGCATGTATTCTTTCAGATTATTCTCCATATAAACATACTAGTAAAAATATTTCCAATCATGTTCACAAGATATGAAGAAATGAAAGAAACTCAAATGTCTCTTAATAATTACTCCTCATTTCTTGGATTCAGTAGAAATTTCTCAAGTGTTAACCTACTCTGGTTAGTTCTGAAACATTTGACCAACAGAAGCTGGGACTAATACTGCTCTATTTATCTTCTACACTGCTTAATTAAGGCTACCATCAATTTTCTTCAAACAGCTGGAAAACTTCCCAGGATCAGTACCATTTTGGAGAAATCATGTTACTGAAGCAAGGCCTGCACATACTATTGGTTTTGTCTCCTTAAGGGTTGGTGAGACTTTTATGACCTGTGAGATGATTGTTACCATGGTGTTGGGAATAAAGTTATCCTTAAGGTCAATTACAAATAATGAGCATAGTCATAGAAGCACATGAATCCCAGAGAAAGAAAACATTCTTTACAATTTTATGGACCCTTCAATTTTATGGACTTTATAATTTTTTGCACCCATATATGCTGTGAGGAGGCATAAAATGACTGCCTCCAAAACCCCCTTTGAAATAGCTGGTAGATCCTCAAGTTCTATTCAATTGATTAAGTTTAGAGCTTCTTTTAGAGGAAATGAAGAAGGGCAATTATACAGAACTTTCCCATATCAATAGCTAAATTACACACTGACATCACAAAAAGACTGAGAAAGCGACTCTAGAATACAAGAAAAATATATCCTAAGGTGTTGACAAGCACTTAATGTGGGCAAAGTAGGAGCCTCAGCCTTTCATATTTGTTTCTGATAGACCACTTTTGAAGCTTAAAGGAAACAGAGATCAAGCTGTGGCCAGAACTCTCTAGCTGAAGTTGTGAGCACTGAACAACATCCTGAGTCTCCTGTCAAATTTGTGTGCTTATGTATCTCAGAGGACACATAGTAAAATGCTGTGTATTTCCAAATGTGTTTACCTCAATCTTGGAAAAGGAAGCTAATCAAAGAATACAAAACTTAAAATAATTACACATATTTATAAATAAATTATATTTAAATATACTTTCTCAGAATATCAAGTTTCCTACTCAAATTTTAACAAACTTTTTTTCACTAATTTAACCAGATGGCCATCATTATTTCCCATTAAAATTACAATACGCACTCCTTAATACACACACCTGCACACATCTCAGGTAATGTGGTCATAGTCGTTAACTTTTTATCATACCTAAAATTTATTTCACCTAATATGAATTGACATGAAGTATGAATAGTGTGAGTTTTTTATCTGCAAATATTTTTTTCCTTATTTTTACCTTGCCCTTGCCAGAATGTGTCTAATTTTATAGGAACGGATTATAGTTCACATTTAAACTCCACAGGCATGGCTTAACATTGCAAATTTCTTTATCAGTTTACAAATTCTGTTGTGTGTTTGGTTTTCTATTTGTAGTTTATCTGGGGAGACACAGATAACATTTATGATCTTTATTTGCTCATATGAGAATTGCTGCTGTTAAAATACCCTGAAAACAGCATTTCAAATTAAGCCAGAAGTGATTTGCCCCATGCTGTTGTCATCTAGTGTGAGATTTAAACAAGAAACAACTGTGAAATAAAAACTACTAGTAATGCCCAGAAAACTGAAGTGAAACATGAAGAAACTCAACCATGACTAGATTCTGCATTTTCTTTTCCCATGTTTCTCCTAAATGAAAAGAAGATGATAATGTGTGACATAAAATTTCTAAAGATGACAAAACTGACAGATTTTAAGTCTAAATATAGAAAGAATTTATTAAATGGCTCATTTCTCTAGCATTTAGGTTTTAGTATAATTGAGCAATGATGTACACTAATGGTATATTAAATGGTGATCCATTTGTCATGATAGTCTTTAAATTAAATGAAATAGTTTATGAGTAAATTGACATTTTACAAGTAGAAGATGGTCAGTATTATAGGAATTAGCTCACATTTTGTTCAGCTCTTTAAAAATTATTGCACAATTATTATTTAATCAAGAATACCAAATTTTAGTTTTTTTAATGTAAGTTTAATACAGGGTCTACAGGATTCACAGGGTCGCAATATGAAGATCAGATTCATAGTGATGCTCCTGTTTTCAGCCTGCCAAGCACTGGGATTACAGGCAAGCACCACCACCCCCAGTCTCATCAGCCCCTGAGTGCACCCTGGGGGCGGGGCTGGCATGGCAGGCCAGGTATTGAACTCCGGGCACTGTGTGCCGCCTAAGCAGGCATTTTATTCTGCTGAGCTATCTGGCCTGCCCCAATAGCATCAAATTTTAGGAAAATATACTTCCCCAGGTCTTTGCTACAGTATCCAATCTCTGGGCAAGTTTTAATTTGTTTTCCTTTTTTTTTTTTTTTTTGGCAGAATTTGGCTGGGCATTGAACTCAGGACTTTGTCCTTACCAAACAAGGGCTTATTCTACTAAGCTATTCCCGTGGCTTGTTTTCTATGTTTTAAAAGGCTATCCCCTTACAATTTTTACTTTCTCATCATCTGATGGAGTAGTAAAACCTGAACATATCTCCAATGAACTACTTCTACTCAGAGTTCCCTTATGTTACATTAAGTATTATGACAATTATTAATTTATATCAAATGGTTTCATTTTTATCATTCTATTCAGTAGAATAAAAAATTGACAATTGATAGGTTAGTATCTATATTAATATTAACAAGAAGACTGATTATTAGAAATTTAAAAATTTGAAAGACCTACTCTATTCACACATGCAATCTTTTATGTATGTGCTTTGTGGAATGTTAAGTATTTTGGTTATTCTAATTCAAAATACACATTCACCATGTGCTATAAAAGCACAACAGTTCTATAAATACTACTTTATAGTCAAGTTCATATTTCATATTCATATCCAATTTCTTTTGTGAATGAATTTTCTGGGAAATATGTTAAATATTATCTTTTTTCTAATGAAGAATGTAGATATAAACTTCACATAGAACAAGTGGCCTATTGTACTGGTAACCTTGAAATGTGAAATTAGTGATGCAAATATTTAAGTATGCTTTCCTTTCTTTAATCATTGTTAATGTGCAATTAATTTTGAGATAAATGAAGTTTTTTGTAATAGGGTACATAATATAAAAGCTATATTTTAAAGTTTTTAAAGTTATTTGTATTTTATCAATTTTATCTGTATATATCTACCAAATACGCTTAAAATAATGACTTTATTAAATAAATGCTACATGTTCAGAGAGGAGCTACATCCAGGAACTTGTCTGAGATGTGACTTTCAGTGAGCGAGAAAGTAAGCATTATAAGGTAGGCTTGTCTGACCTCAAATCTTACATCGTTGCACTAAAAGTTCTTTGTCTTAAGGTTAGTGCTGTAAGCATACACAATATTCAATCAATTCAATGAAAATCAGTATGGAAATATGTAAAAAACTAGGAAGGAACATTTAATCTAAGTAAAGACTTTCATTTTCAATAGTATTGATAAGTAGATTTATATTATTAAATTAGTAATTTTAATGTGTTTCCATTTTAAAGGCTATGTTTACCCATGTAATTCTAGAAAAATAAAAACATCATTATAGTTTCAGGTTTAGAAGCAAAGATTTCCACCTTATGTTACCAACTGATCACTATTTGATATCTATAACAGATAGGCATTGTAGAGGACATACTCAATAAAGAAAGGATTAGGACAAGGGAAATAAATGGAAGATACCTGATAATCAGTCATGGTGCTCTTTCTCACTACGCCTGGACAAAACCTCAAAATCCTGCTCAAGAAGTCTCTAGGCAGCCATCGCCAATTGATCAGACTTGACATGGAAGTTGGAAACCTATTTACCATCTCTGCCCTCAATTCCACTCTCAGCACTGCTGCCAGTGTTGCCGTTCTAACATTCCATTTCCCTACTAAATTTCTTCAGTGACATGACAGTGCCTTTGGGATGAACTATAAACTCCTGGGTAGATCACAGAATGCCGATAGAGTTTCTGCTCTTCTTTTGTAGCCTCAATTCAATACTATGTTTGTAAACCCACACAGAGGCATGCACACACACACACACACACACACACACACACCCCTAAATGGGCACACGTGCCTCCATTTGTACCCACACACATGTTCATACTCAAATATACACACACCTTCATCTGTACATCAGTAAAGAAGTTATAATAAGTAATAATTAGTAACTCAACATATCAGCAATTGACATTTAGAGTCACATAAATTTTTCTTAACCTTTTAAATAGATCTATTTCCTGACCAAGATACCCAGAGCCAAAAGTTCAGAGTCTTGTTCATATTATGTTTTTACACTACTAACATGTTGTGCTTTTGTGCTACATATACTGTGTAATTGGCTTAATTATCTGCCAGTCTGAATACACTAAAGAATAAATATGCATAAATGGGGTATTGCTTTATATATAGACTATATCTGTTATGCATTAAGTACTTAACAAATTATTTACTTTATATATTTCATTTACTTTATTAGTGGAACATAATTTCTATTTTATTTTATAATGTACCAGCATGCATTTAATCTATACCATGTGCTAGTTATACTTAGATGTGCTTTTCATGCAGTGACACATTTGTCTTTCAAAGCACTCTTGGAGACTACATTATAATTTTGGAGATGAGATAATTGGGTGCCTTTGGACAATTTCTTCAAAAAGAATCTGCACAATGAAGATTATTGACAAAGTGATTTATGTAGAAAATGTTCTGAGGTGTAATCACTAGGGAGGCAAAATTAGATTGGCAGAGGTGAAGAAACTGGGCAAGGGTAAAATATCTAGTTCATTGTGGCATTAATTTAGATTACCTGAAATAAAATTTATGTCTTACAATTTTTTCACAGGTAAACAAAATGAACTTTCATTCCAGATACCACTCATTGGCTCACAATATTGGTGAGTCCAGACAGTTTTAATCTTCAGGAATGCACTCGTTTATACATGAAGGCTAAAAACCTTCCATTTCAAATGGTAGTGCTGTGAAGAGAGTTCTTAGTGCTGCAGTTTCAAGCAAAAAACACAAAGCTATGGCATGAAGTTGATAGTGATAGTTAAAAAGACATAGACCCAAGTGGGTATGGGCACTACAGTTTTCCTTTCAAGGAGGTCATATACCTTGCTCAATTTTTCCTAAGTAGATGTACGAGGTGATTCTAGAACCTGAGGACACTTGTCCTCAATTATTTTCTCTTTACTTCTGTAATATATTACACAATATATTCCTCCCTTGTATTAATTCAGAAATCTAGTTCCTCAGCCTAGTCTCTGACCAACTGATTAAATCCCAAATAAGACAAACATGCTATACTCTTTAAAATTTATATGGGTTTCTGAATTGTTCTCTCAAGTTTACTTTTTAAAAGACAATGAATGAAGTATTGGAAAGACTTGAGGTTTAAAATTAGATCATCACGGCTTATAACTTTGAAATATTCTGTTTTAGTTTTGAGTTGTCCAGAAAACAAGTCCAATAAGGTTTGCATTGATGTGAAACAAGATTGATGACAAGGAAGTGGCTCATAAAATTATGAAGGTTGGAAAGTTCAAAGTCTGCAGCGAAGGCTAAGCCGTTGGAGACCAGGAAGGGGCCCAGTTTATACTTCAAATATGAAGACATTCTGCTGGCTGCATCTCTTCTTTCTGAAAGA
This sequence comes from Tympanoctomys barrerae, assembly GCA_002564285.1. Lineage (NCBI taxonomy): Eukaryota > Metazoa > Chordata > Mammalia > Rodentia > Octodontidae > Tympanoctomys > Tympanoctomys barrerae. The sequence continues at coordinate 10,881 of NDGN011494746.1, forward strand.
CTGTCAATATTTTGATCCTTTCCGATCCTCTGGCTTCATTAAGCCCACCCCAACTACAAAGGACAATCGTATTTTTTCATAGTGCACTGGTTGAACTGTTAATTTTGTCAAAAACACTTTCACAGGAGCATCCAGAATATGTTGAACTAAACATGTATGCGCCACGTTGGGTCATGTCGCTGTGCAATATTAAATGTCACACACTGTTTGCTTTTGAGAAGCTTGTCAATCTCTGAAACTGACTTTCTGCTTTGCTTTCTTTCCTCTTATTATGAATAATTGCATTGTTTGTTAGAGCCAAGGGTTAAATGAGATAGAATATATAATACAGGTAGCAAAGTAACTTCAATAAATATTTCATAATTGGTGTTGTTTATCAAAACCAGATTTAATTTTTTCCATCTATCTTTCTCAAAATTTATGAGGCTCAGTATAGAAAGCTCCAAAAGTCAAATTTTACTGGTTAGGTGTCTGAATGATTACTCAGGTCACAATTGCCACCATTATTTACCTCCACTTCTTTGTCTGCTTCAAAAAAGTATAAAAATGCAAGCAGCTATGGGTCTTAGAAATATTGATATCATTAACAAAAGACTTTAATAGTCAGAAAATAAAAAAATTTTCATGATTAAAACGACTTATTAATAATAATCTGAATTTCATCAATACATTTCCCATCTTAGAACCTTTAAAAATTATTTAATGCAATTTTTCTTTCAATATGTTAATTGATACTTACTCACTTTGTTGTCTTTAACTATACCCACTTTTTGAAAACAAATTTCATCTTACACTACAGAATGCCTGCTATTTGACTCATGGTGGACAATGTGGAAATGTTTGCTATCAACAAGTATTTGATAACTATGTAACATGCTTATTCATGTTTATTAATTTTAGCCCTACTGGTAAAATGAAATTGCCATAATAAAATTACTTCCAATTGGACCAAAAGTTGTGTAACTTATAGTAAAATCTCATGCAAAATCTAGAAGTGAATACAAAATATGAGAATTTAAATACACAAATTTAATATAGCATATAAGAATAATCACTTTGCTGGACCTGATACATGGAATTCATTCAAGTGAGTGAAATTCAAATACTTATGCCATAAATACATAGCATAAGCATGTGCTATTGGCCCTATTTTATAAGAACTGACTGAGAATCATATGCTTTATATTTGTCTATTTCTTTTTATAATCTTGTGAGAGAGGGTAATTCTTGCAAGTAAAATTTTGTTAATTTAGAAAATTTTCATTATTGTTTGAATAGGGCTTAGTGGCATCTCTAATCTCATGTTAACTTAAGTTGAGCTTAGACTCATCACTCCTGTGGCTGATACCTGAAATTACTGGAATTTTAAGAAGGGTCTTTTATATTTCCTAAGCAAACATTTTTTTATGAATGTAGAATGGTTCCATATTACATTTTTCTGTCTTGTTTTTCAGATCTCAGAAACAAGCTTGAAGAGTTATTCTCACACACATAGAACAAGTCAGATCCTAAGTCACATATTACTAGAGGTTCATTAATGAACTTCAAGAGCTGGGGATAAATCTATACCTACACAGTCCTTCTATTACCCCAGAGAATTGGATACTTATTCAAGTAGCAATCTCATGATACTCCCTATATCTCTAAGCCTTAGAAATATCAGTTTTCTATGTCATTATTCATCATATTATATCTGTTCAGAAACAAGAGGGTCATTGCTTATGTCCCACAAAATGGAATATAAACTGGTGCAGCAACTATGAAATCATTGTAGAAATTCCTCAAAAAGTAAAACTAGGGGTTCTATTTGTCCCAACTATTCCCCTTCTTGGACTCCTCCCAAAGGAATTATATCTGCACACCGATGTTTATAACAGCACAATTGGTAATAGATGAATCTTAGAAGCATTCCTAATGTCCAGTAACTGATGAATGAATAAAAGTGTGCTTGTTTAGTACAATGGAGTACTTCCCATTCATAAGGAGTGATAAACCTGGGGGAGCTTGCCCTGTAGCTCAGTTCTTTAAGTGGCTGCTTCAACAAAGCAGTCAGGCTCAGTTCGCTGTGGTTCGATCCCCAGAAATCAAGCCAGCCAAACCTGCCCTGAAGGCATTCAGAGAAAAAAAAGGGGAGTGATAAAGTTGAGATGCTTATGGTAAATGGATATAACTTGACACTATAATGCTAAGTGAAAAATCTCAAACACACATGTAAATATCACATTGCTCCTTTGACATGAGGATCTAAAAGCATAAATAAGAATGAAAATTTATGATAGTTGTGAAATAAGAAAATGTTTAAATGGGAAGGGGAAGTAGAGATGGAAGTGGTAAAGGAAGGAAAAGCAAAGAAGAAAAACAAACAAACTCCAAAAACAAAATGAGAAGAGAATAAAAAGTGTAAGCAGAGCTTTCTTAAATAAAGAGGGGGAGGGGGTCAAAAGGAGGTGAAAAAGAAGAATCAAGATATAGCATGTGCAGGTATAACCCCCTACAATGGATATGATCCTTATGTATACCTAACTTGCCCCAATATATTTAATTAATTTTAAAAATGTACCTCATATAAACTTGAAGGTCTTTTTTGTATTGATAATTTTCCATTTCCATCTGAAAATGTAGTCCATCATAAGAAATCCCAATGTGCATAAAATCATCTCAAAATTTCTATCACCTTGTTTACCTAAGATATCAACTGCTTTCTCCTAAAAGCTCTAATTATTCCCCTTTGGTGTTCTCAGAAGATTCCTACTTCTTATCCTTTGGCTCCTGGTAGTGAGGGTAATCAGTCACCAGAAACAGTCTGAGGACGTCCTCAGGAGAGGAGGCAGGACCATAGCTCACCTCTGCCAGCCCACAGAGAAGGCTTGCTGACTTGTCACAGAAAAGCATTTCAAGATTCATTAGTGTGAAGCACAGACAGGATTATCAAGCAGACTGAAGAAAAACATAACCAGAAAGGAGCAGGCACTTCAAATTGATTCACGCTGTGATGTGTGGCTGGAGGCATTTATGTGGCTTTTGGTGTATTCTTAAGACAGAAGATCTACCTGGCAGGGCAGCCAATGTCTAGTTTTAGCATTTAGGTGGCAAAGGCAGGAAGAGTTCCATGAACTTGAGCCCAGCCTGGGGTACATAGTGAGTTCAAAACCAGCCAAAACTGCACAGCGAGACTGTTAAAAAATTCAAATCACGTCAAATCAAATCAAATCACATCAAAGCCAGACCAAATCAAAGAGAGATTTAGGGCGTATGTTCCTCATGGTGTGAGATTGCCACTTATAAACAGAAATGCTCTTTCTATTTTACCCCATCATATCGGTACAAGCCCAATATAAATTGAAAATACTGTAAGTTGAAGATGCTGTGCATCAAGGCTTAGTAACAAAGTGCATCTCAGAGAGAAGATTTTTCACATCTTAAGCACATGGGCCATGGGTGCTACCCAGCATGGTGTCTTATGCTGCATAATGAGAGCATATACAAGACCACAGTTAAAGTACTCTCCACTAAGAATATATGGCTTTGACACCATCGAGATGAAATGTTTAAAGCCGGACCATAGATAAGTCAAGGATGATCTATTTCTGAGTATACACCTGTGGAAAGGTATACACATATAACACACTATACTGTAATGTGTCTTTCGCAGTTGTTTTGAGAAAAGGCATCACTGTGTACTACAAGCTAGCCTTGTATTCACTACGTGGTCCAGGTTGGCTTTACACTTGTTGCATTCTCCTGCTTTAGGCTGACCAGTGATGTGATTGCAGTCATTTGCCACCACAATCCACTACGTCATATATTATTACCGTATAATTTACTATATATTTGTATATTTTTCTTTTAAAAATCTCTCCTGAGACAACTGAACAGGTTTTCTGGCATTGAGCAGATTCTTAGATGGCAAGTTTAAAATCTATTAAAGTATTCATAAATGAAATGTATCTCTTTTGTGTACATGTATCACTTTTAGTATGTGTGCATTGGTAATGAATATGCTGGTTTTCTATGTTACAGTGAAAGAAATGCGTGAGGAGGACCAGGAATTCTGGAATTTGGTCTCAACCTTTGTCATTTAAAAAGGGTTTTCAAAATCCATAAATAAGGCTTCATAATTTATTTAGCAACCCAGTGTATGTTTTATGTATTGTATGTAAAACTTTACTCCAAATTTATCATCTAAAAGCAAGCAGTTTCTATGTGTCAGGATAGGAGAGTAAGTTAACTGTTTAAATTTAATCAAGATTCTGTATAAAGATTTCAGTTACAGCATTTCTAGGAGCTGCGGTCATTTTGGGGCTGTTTTCCAGATGTATCTGCTCCCAAGTACACTCATAGGGACATAGTCAGGTCATAAATCTTATGTTGGCCAAAGAAACAGTTTCTCACATTGAGGTCTTCTCTCAGGGATACACACCTTGAGGAAACTTTTTTTTACCTCCATCTCCCACTCTTGTTTCATTTACTCTGGGATTAAACAATGAGAAAATGACCTGCAAACCAGGAAGAGTTCCTTCTCAGAACTTTAGATCTTGAATGTCTTGACTTTTCAATCTCTGGAATTGCAAGAAAGCAAATTTTTATTACTTGAGGCAGCACATCTAAGTTTTGTGTTACAGTAGAATTAACACACAGTGGACAGGTGTAGTCCAGGCCCTTGTGCACATGGAGAAAGAATTGCTGAGTATTCAGTTAGTAGGAAATGGCAAGCAGCTACATTTGAGGAAGATCGTGGAAAGTGGTGTCCAGGGGAATGTCATGGTGACTAAAGTTGTGGCAGATACAGGAAAGAAAAAGAGTGCTAGGGTGACAGAAAAGCACAAGCACTGCACATTGGCCACAGCACATAACAGTGGAAACAGCCCCAGATGAGCCAGACTTCTGAGTTTAAAGGATATTCTCCTTAGCCCAAATGCCTGCCCAGGCTGAAATGGACAGGATGCTCTGTTACCTCAGAGACTCTCAACAGACATGCTTGTCCCAGAATTCTCTCCTATCTTAATTAAGGTGTGAATGTAATACACATTCATAAATGCTTTAGGAGGTTTGAGTAAGGTGAATATGATGGAAATCCAGATAAAAGATCCTATTTATGTGCTGTCTCCTACAGCGTTAGAGATTTATTTCATTTCTTTAATGTGATTTTCTATCTTTCTTAGGACAATACAAGGAGGATGCTGTTTACAATTAGACATATGCAATGCTGTGACTCCCTCAGATTCATTTTTTCTAACTGCACTAATAACTCAAGCAACCCACATTAAAATCTTTAAGTGGAAATCTAAGTAGAAACACAAAAAACAGCTATTACATTTAGTATCGCTGAATCTTCCCACAAAGAAAAAACAATGCCAGTAGGTATCAATAATGGCTTTCATCATGTCATTTTTAAAGGACAAGTTATCTTCAAACAAACAAGTAAACAATAACTAAAAATAGAATGGAAACAGATTCCAACTTATTTTATTACATTAATACTATGTTGATGCTAAAAACTAGACAGAACATATACAACTATAAAAACTCAAAGTTTGACATATAAAATGATAATATCGATAATAACATGTATTTGTGAGTGCTTACCATCTTTTAAAATATTGCTCTGTATATACTTAGAATTGTGAATGTGAATTATATGCATTAAGTCATAGAGTATATTTGAATGAAAAGCATGTTTTAAGCTATTACTAATTTTGTTGGTTAAGTTTTCAGAGCTTCCTACTTATAGTTTAAAATCTTAGAGAAACATCTTTAGTCTTATTTTATTTTTTAGTTATATTTTAAATAAATGCAATATCAGATTTGAGCAGTGTATAGTATCTAATAATATTAGTTCAATTCCTCTTATTTCTCATTGTTAAATTAAATTTCATGCCTCTTAAAATGTGTATTGTTCTATTGTACTGCATTGTTTCAGAAAATCTACTATTCAAAGCATACTCTATTAAGCATAATTCTTCATAAGATGGGATGGTTTTCATGTGAAAAGGTTCATTCATCCCACAAGAAGTGATGTAGTACTTACTGCATGTTAGGCATTGTGTGAGATACAACCAGCTGCGGGATAACACAAAGGCACTGCCCTGAGTTAAAAGACCTTACGTTGTAACATGTCATTCCTCTTTCCCTTTTTGAACATTTTCTTTCAAATTATTAAAAGAGTCTTATTCTAATTTTCTATCATGGTTAAAATTTTGATTGACAACTTAAAGAAGGTCTTAGAAATATAATTAATAATAAAGTAGTTATGCCTGTTCAATTCTTATGAGGTACAAGTTGCTAAACTAAGTCTTTCTTTTTATGACAAAAACATAATGGTTATAAGAGTATTGTAAATTAGGTGAGATGTTTTAACTACCATTTTAAAAATAAATTACTAATATTACTTTATAATGTTTCAATATGTTTATATTAAAAAGGGCAAAAATAAATAAATAAATTAGTTAAAAAGGGCAAGTTACAAATAAGACATAAGTGTCATTAGGAAATTCATATGACTAACCAATTATTCCAGATTGTTGCTAGCAATGAATTCTGACTCTGGGTTTACAAAGTAGAATCTACTTGTTCTATCTTTTTTATTAACAATGAATATATTTATTAAAAATGATTTAATGTCATTGTATATGCTTTTCAAAATTAAGGATGTATGAATGCAATAAAATAATGCATTTTATTTTTCTGTAAAAATTAGAATTCAAATGATAAAATTTTCCTTCCATTTTTTAAATACATTTAGTTGAGTATCTACCTCAAAATGTATAATTAAAAATAGGTTTTGATCATTATAATATTAGCTTCAATTGCTGATACATTTGTAATTAAAACCACTTTTAAGTTCTCCTTTCATAACTTTTATTTGTTAGTATTGTAGAAAGAACACACCACCACCCTTAAACACAAAATAACAGTTTGACTTACCAAGTTATACTTCCTCATTTTTTTTTAAATGTATGTATCCAGTACAGAGTCTCACTGCACAGTTCAGACTTGTGAACCTCCTGTTTTCAGCCTCCCAAGTGCTGGGATTACAGGTGTGCGCTCCCAGACCTCGTTGCAGGCTCAGCGAGAGTGTGGTGCCAGGGGACAGCACAGCATGTGGTGCCTGCCAGGGATCGAACCCCAGTTCCTGTGCTTGCCTAAACAGGCACTTTGTCTGCTGAGCTATCTTGCCAGCCCATGATTACCTTTCCTCATTTTGATCCATCGTCTTTCCACAAGTCCCAACTGCCATTATGCAACCAGCAAATTGTACTTACTACTTTCAACCATTTTTCATTTTCTAGACTGTTTTTATAATGAGGTCTGATTTTTAAAAGAAAGGCAGTATTTTGAAAAAAAAATTGTAGAACCTAAATTGTAGCATGCTATGTAAATTAGCTAATTACAGAAATCATTTGTTAAAGAAATAACTTCCCCATTCCTATGACTGAGGACATATGTCAACTTTAAAAAACAAGAAGCAGTAATGTCTTTTGAAAAGGCTGAAGAAAAGAGTGCTGATCTATTATAATTTTCTTTTTTATTTCTACTAAATCATCCTATGTTCTTTGGAAAAAGTATTTTCTTTCTAAGATTTCACTTCACCTTTTAATTATGTGATAAATTTTGAACTAGTTATTTAATATAGCATCCAAATAGCAGCCCTGATTTAGAAAAAGATTAGGAAGAAAACAGAAAATCATCTTAAGGAAGCCAAAAAAAAAATTCATTTTCAGGATTCAAAAAAATTTTGATGGTGTTTAGAAGAACGGATGATTGGAAAAGGCTTTTAATAGTATAGACCACCACAGCCTACATCTTTTCTCAAGGATACTGCCTGGAAAGGTAAGCAAAACTGCAATGAAAGGAACGTGGTGAACAATGAGCAAAACAGGCAGGCTGAAGTAGGAAGCAAAGCAATTGGAAAGACGTGTGATTTAACTTTAAAGGTGTGAAATAGTAAGAAAGAGAGAAAATTATGACATGCTTGCTGCATAATGGTTAGGCCAAAGTGGGAAGCCTGGGAAGTAGTGAGAAATGCTGACAAAAAGGGTGATAATTGAATAAAAGCACAAGATTTAAAATTTAGTGTGAATAAAGTTAATGTATGATATGACAGTTCTAGGAAAGGACTGCGTTTAAAATAACATTGAAAATCAATGAATGCATATATTTTTACAGATGCTTGCTGATCAATATATTTTAGAAAAATGTATGTGAAGTAACTAAATATCTTTGCAATGATTTAAAAACTCTTTAGAACTTAAATAATAATTTATTCTTAAAATAACCTAGTAAATTTTAAACGTTTTTTCTTTTTTTTTTTTTTTTTT
>NDGN011494764.1:382-10824 GCA_002564285.1 Tympanoctomys barrerae
GAGTTAAATGTGTTTCTTGTATACAGCATATTGTTGGATTTTGTTTCCTAATCCACTGTGTGAATCTATTTCTCTTAATTGGTGAATTGAGTCCATTTACTTTGATGGTTATAATTGAGATGTGTTGACTTATGATTCACATTTTATTTATATGTTGTTGTGTACTCCTTTTTCTCTTGTGTTTAATTGCTTGCCCTATTTCATGGGTTTCTTCTGCTCTTATTGGTGGAGTTCTGATCATTTTGATCCCTCTCTAGAGACAGTGCTTTCTATATAGGAGTTCAACCCTAGTAGAAGGCATTAGGGTAGACAGAGGACAAAATGAAAGAAAGACTGGATGGGGAGGTCTGGAATCCTGGTTTAGTAATGCATTTATTTTGCTTCAAGCTTATATACAGAAACTCCTGATCCTGTGCCCAACGTTTGTCATAGTCAACTCTAAGCTTTCCTATTTTACTAAAGAGAATTGTTACTCAGGATGAAGCTGATAAACAGAAGAAACACTGAGTCTACTGTTGGGGTCCATTACCCAAACTGCGGGTCAAGGAAGCTGGCATGTTGCCATATTGTACTTCCTTATCAGACTGTTCCCTCTGCAAGGTCAATCCTATTTCAGAGTCTGACTTCCAACATCTCCTCCCTCTTTTATTTTTTAACTGCTGTTTGTGGAGGGCGACCCAAAGCTTATGTAGCTTTCCCTCGGGTTCATCCAGTGATTCCTGTCAAAACACAAAGTAGAAGCAATGAGACAGCTGGAATGCTCCAAGAACAGAGCCAAAAATGTAATCTATTCAGGGGGAAAAATACTTTGAACCTTTTTAAAAATATTTTATGCCAAAACAGAACCATCAGCAGTGGGATCATGAGCAGAACTTATATCCACAATTTATTTACATAATTGAGTTAGGTACAAACTCGTATCAGAATGATTCCATACACCCATAATGAAGGCCTGGATCCTTTCCCATCTGTAGCTGGCATTACTGCAGAAAGTAGAAGTTACACAAATAAAGTGATAAGCCCCAGGGCAGCACAGGCACAGGCTAAGCTGCAAAGCTTGTACCTTTTTTCCTAAATGTAACAACTTTTCCTAAGGCATCCACCCTGGCCTCTTGCTTTTAATCTACATGTTCCTGAGCCATAGGGATAAGGATACATTGTGTGCTAAGTCATTTATAAATTGGGCAGTTTGTACTTCCTGAACTAAGGCAGTGACTGATGCAGCCATTACTCCTAGAATTCTAATCACAGCAGTTCTACTTGCAGTGAACAGTCCCACAAAGCACTTGGGTATGGTCAGATCCTTATTTAATTCTGGTAATACATATGCAGCAGAGTTTTCACACCAGGGGTCTTTTAAAGGGACAAGGGGAACAATATGGGGGGCTGCTTTTCAAGCAGTGCAACATTAGTGCCCATGTGCAGCTGGGATATACAATTAGTAAAAGTATATTCCAAGTGCTTTGCATTATAAAAGTAAACCAGTCTATGATTGAAGGGGAGCAGCAACATCTTCATCATGCATCAATATGAAGAGAGTTCTAACACATGGTAAGACAAGAAACGTTCCCAGTCGAACCTGGGACCCACAGTGATATGCAGCTGTATTTGACTTATGGCTGCTATAAGGCACCAAAGGTCCTACTGTAAATATAACAATATCTGGTACTCCTGAGTGCTAACCACTGGTGATACCCATCCTTGAAACCATGAGGAATGAAATTCATTATTACTGTTAAATAACCCATCAGTAACTTCAAAACCATAAAGATGTTCTGTTGGAGCAGAGGCCATCCCCATGCATAACCTGTAAACAAGCCAGGGGTATAGGAATACTGAGCCTCCCCACAAGAAGTATGCACAGGGCAAGTCCTCACAAAAAAAAGATCTGTGGGAGGTAGCATGGAAGAAAAAGCTGTAATATAACCCTACAAAAGTGCCTGAAGGCCATTAGATAATCCCAACCATATTAGTTCTCAAGTACAGAGGTCTGAGGGTCACCATGGCTCTGTACCCTCTGGCTCTGAATTAAGGTTCCAACACAAGGGCCCTCTGGCTTCTCCAGGGTATTTACTATAAAATGCAAAGGGGTCCTACCACTAAGTCCTGTATAATTATCTAACTTTGCTGAAAAAATCTTTTTCATTGCCTCTTAATGCATGACCTCCAAGCCTGATGGACTCATTAGTGGCCGCCAACACTTTTGCACTTGACCACTGAGCTGGATGCAGGAAAGGTGGATTGGGGTAGCTAGCCCAATGATGGAACTCTGCATAAACAGGACACACTTGGCATGAAAGAACTGTAAGTGTGGCTACAAATAACTTCTCAGGTGTAGCCACCATGCCCTGTGATTCCACAATGTGTGTGGCCTCACGTGGCATGCTCTTCACTTGTCCTCAAGTGGGAAGTCTGCTTGTCAGACTCCATCCTTACCAGTGTTGTGCAGTGTCTCTCTTGAGATGAATCTTGGAGGAGTCAGATATTCTGGGCCCTCCATAAGCACGGAGTCTGTGATAAGGCTTGATTAATCTCTCTGGTAACCATAGGAAGGATGTTGCACCTGGGATAGCCAGTGAGACTTGGGGCCCTGACAGAGATATTTTGATGGGGGCTGTGTATCCAAAGCCCCACTGTTTTTCCTCAGCAACAAAACCAAACAGGTCAAGTATTGATGGATCTGGTTTTAGCAAGTTTTCCTACGAGGGCAGGGAATTGGATGACTTACCCGCTGTCTGGTGGACAGTGCAGTCACTTTTCCAGTGACCTCAAGCTTGTAGATGGAACTAAGTCCCAGTGGTAGCTGCAGGTTGGGACACACTGTGGCCAGTTTCTTTCTTTGCCTCACTTGAAACATGGCCTAGGAGGCATTCAGGTGGTAGCACTGTGTAGGCTCAGGATTACTTTGCCAAGTTCCTGTTTTGATGGGATCCCCAAGTGAACAGCTAAAACCTTGCACCTGTGTGTAGTTATTTTTTGGTCTCTATCATTGAAGACATGGGAAGTTAGATTAAATAAGTCTTGTGGGATTTCAGGGCCAAGATCTGTCTTTTAAGCTTGGCATGAATGTCAGGAACAGATAGGGTTATAAAATAGGAATTACTAGTAATTTTTTCTGTGGGAGAATCTGGGTTTACATTAGTACACTTAGTTCAGAGCAATGTGCTTAATTACTAAAATTTTTTCTGAGTGTTAAGCACCTTGAACTATAAAGTGTAACCAGAGAAGTGTTTTTTTTTACACACTATGTATGCTCTAGTAGTGAATTTGCTCTAAAATGTTAACAGACAATAGTTATATAATTTTACAGAGCTCATTTGACATCAATATTCATATACAGTAGTGTATCATAAGTCATGATGAAATCTTCATTTTAGCTAAACATCTCTAAATGTACATACCATATATATCACATAAGTTTTTGTTACAAAATTATCATTTGACTAATGATCACATGTTGGCTTGACATGAACCTCTAATAAATATCTGGAGCATAAGAGAAAGTCATGTTTAAATCTGAGAGAAAATTTGTATTGCAGAATACTGTACATTTGGAAGGCATGAATATATTCAACATATCAAGAGCATTTTTATTTATTTAGTATAGGGTCTCACAGCTCCTGCATCTTTAGAAGATGTTCAAGGAGGTTTAAGAAAAGAGGATCTAAGATAGGGTTAGGCTTGGAGAAAAGCTGAATCTCCAGCCAGAATGCTGGGAATAGCCCATTATGATGATCCTTATACTTAGATTTGTAGTGATCCTCCCATTGTCAGCCTCCCCAGCCCTGGGATTACAGGTGCACACTGTCACACCCAGACTGAGAGCATTTTTTATAACAAAACCTTACTGTAATTTTTTCTGAAAAGCTTTAACTTATAACAAATAATAAATTTAGTGAGGGTGTCTCCTAAGAGACTACTGACATTATTGGGAACTCCCCATTAATGAACAAAAGTTGGCCACACCCTCATATCCATTAATCGGACACTTAAACTTTTTGATGAACTGTATATATCAATTTAGACATCACCTTTACTATCTTATAATTTATGAAAAAGTGTGTTTTTAAGTATATATTTCAAATTATATTTAGAATAAATTATCAAAAAAGAGGAACAGCTGTTCATTGATAGATGCACAAACATATAAACAAATACACAGAACAAACAAGCATCCTTATAAAATTGAGTGCTCTCAAACAAATCTTTGGCCAAATTAAATTAAATTATTGTAACTCTGTCAGCTTTTAGAAACTGAAAATTATAAGTAGGCTAGTCAGATTTTGCTATTTATTAGAAAAATTTGAAAAAAACCAAAAATTTTTATTACTTAAAATTCATCTTTTATATTTTTTTCTTAATACTAATAGCATTTAACTCAATTATTTTTATACATTTTATCACCTATTTACACCTTAGATTTCCATTTAGTCAGTTCTTTGGATAGATCCTGAGCTGGGTCTAGCATTGTTATTGTTAGCTTCTTCAAATCTGGCTTCATGATACAGTCTGACAGTACATTCTGATACACAAGTTGGTCACTTAGCATTTTCTAGAAAAATATAAGCATACCCTTTACCACAGGTTAATAGAGGACTGAGTATCTTCCATTCAAAGGACTCTTCCTATCCTTTTTCCTCTTACCTGGTTTGTCTTTCAGTTGCTGTGCAATTTTCTTTAGTAAGAGTTTAAATATTTAATAGTATATAATTACAAGTGAAGATGGATGGATTGAGTCCCCTTTTGCTTTAGCAGAATCTTGATCGTATGGTGAAAAACCTGTATTTTACATTTTAGAAGAGAAAGCCATACATTTTTCACTTAATCTAATATGACCTATTTGTAAAAAAAAAAAAAAAAAAAAAAAAAAAATTAACTTATCTGAAGGATAATGATAATCAATAACATAGAGAAATTAGCCTAAAATCTAGATGGAGCCAGTTAATACTACCAAATAAAGTCTGAAAATTATGAATATTTGACATTCACAGTTTGGGGCACAATATATCTTTGTTGCACAAGTTTTCCCAAATATGAAGAAGTTATCATAGCTTGTATCTCCCTATAGGAGGCCATGATTAGGCCTTTTATTGTTTAAATGGGATGTCAAAAATCAAGCAACTTTTTAAACCCATGATTTTTTCTTTGTTCTCCAAACCTCTATATTTGTTTACAAAATATCAAAGCTTTTTTATACTGGGCTGGAAAGATAGCTCAGTAGAACAAGCACTTGCCTGGCAAGCACAAGGTCCTGAGTTCAATCCTAATACTGCCCAAAAAAAAAGCTTTTTAAAAAAATTTTTTAAAAAAAGCTTTTTTGTACCAATTTAATTTAAGAATATAAAACAAACCACCAAACTGATTAAATTAAAAGAATTTTAAGTAATCTCTTAAAATATCTCCACTATTATCAATTTTAGTGATAGGTTCTGGCCCTGTGTGAATTGCTGAATTATTATGTTTGTCATCTAATATGGTTGAAGCCCTTAAAACAACAGTTTATCTTCCCAGAGAACATCTCCCCACTTCTTCGTCTGTTCTTTCTGTGTTGGTTGGTCCTGCATTCCTCACATTCCTTGCCACCCTCTCTCTTACTATCCTACAGTATCTGTCTCTTTTTTTCTCCTGGTTTCTCACTTTGGGACAAAGCATTATTCGTGAACAGGTAGAAACATAATTTTTCCCCTGCACTGTGCTGCTATGCTTTGGGCTGGTGTCTGTAAAGACCAGTGGTACATCTAGAATTGGCTTGTAATTTTTGGGAAAAAATATTGGGTGCTGTAAGAAGAAATTTAGTAATTTGTGAGAGGGATAGTGAAAGAGTACTTACCCAAGGTAAGAGGCAAAAGCCATCTCCCGGTCATACAGCACCATCTGAGATATGGTAACTTGATCCAGTAACCCCACAGTGTATAGTGCTGTGGGGTCATACAATTTTCAGGCTTCCTTTAGCTCTTTGATTATTTTAATATTTAATGCTTGGTAAATAGGCTGTCCCCATACACTGGCAACTACAAGGAACAACCCTGTACATTGGCAATGACAGGAAACATCATGGGCAATGTGTAATCTCCCTTATGCTTCCCTGATGGCCAACTCAAAAGCTGAACATTTTACAGAATGAAGAAAAAGGGGGCTCTGTCACTGAGGTGCAAGCACCTGAAAAGCTCATTCTAATTCCAAGAAGAGAAGGATGAGTAGGGAGTCAGACTATAACAGAGGGACCTCCCCCTGAAGAGGGGCATCTGACCCCAAGCTGGGGGCTATCCCTGAGGACAAGTGACCAGGAGGCGCTGAAGGTCTCCCTTGCACAGATGGTTTAATACTGCCATAAAACTTCTTTTTCTAACTGACTCCTTTAGGTTTTTCATTTGTGAGCATCCTTAGGACCACACAGCTCCTGCATCTTTAGCAGATGTTCAAGGAGGTTTAAGAAAAGAGGATCTAAGATAGGGTTAGGCTTGGAGGAAAGCTAAATCTCCAGCCAGAATACTGGGAGTAGCCCATTATGATGATCCTTATACTTAGCATCCTCTTCCTCTAATTATTGAGCTTCCTCCTCAGGAAGCTCCGCCTCCCATAGGGAACTGGCATTCAAATCAGCAAAAGGGTTCCCTAGTACAGAGGCTTTGTCTTCTGGGGAGGTGCCAAGGGCATAAAGTTCTGAAAAGGAAATACAGTAGCATAACAAGTTCCATGCGTGTACCTTTCCACAACTTGAGAATCCAGAGATGATTGCAGGGCAGCGAGGATGGTTGACCACAAAGTGAAAGTATCTATAGGTACTTGTTCTGGTCAGTGAGTATTATACTAATCCGTAAGGGCCTTTCCAACTTTATCCCAGATTCTTTATCATGCCCACCTCTGGAAACCATGGACAATATTCTATAAGAAAAACCAGAAAGTGAGAAAACTGTAAAGGGTCACCGTGATCCCTGGGACTTAAGAGTAGTCCTGATGATATCTGCAGAGAGCCCGTATTCCTGAGATTGCGCATGCCCCATTTCACTACCAATGAAAATTTTCCCTGGCACTCACTTACTCCTGAGGACTCTCTGCTGCTGGGGTTCCATCCTCTGAGCCTAAGAATGCCTCTGGTCCCTGTCCAGGTGATAGCTCTAGGTGTCTAGCTCTCACAGAGGGGATCAGGGTAGAGGGAATATGAAATAAAAAGAAAGATGGGATTGGGAGGTTTAGGCTACTGCTCCAGCAATGAGTTTATTTTGCTTCAAGCTTATATGCAAAAAATCTTGATCCTGTGCCCAACATTTGTCCTAGTTAACTCTAAGCTTTCTGATTTTACTAAGAACAGAATAGTTTCCCAGCACCAAGCTGATAAGCAGAAGAAACCCTGGGACCACCAGTGGGCCCATTGCCCAAACTGCAGATCAAGGAAGCTGGGCGTGTTGCCACGTTCCACTTGCTTATCAGTGAAGTGCTTAAAGAAGTGAGCTAGGGCGGGGCCCCCATCTACCTGCTTATCAGACTTTTCCCTCTGCAAGGTCAAACCGATTTCAGGATCTGGATTCCAACATTTCTCCTTCCACTAGACTGCAATTCAAGATTTTGGCTGAGGAAAATTAACTCATGGAAGGCTAGATACGTTATTCAATAAGGAGGCTCAAATTGGGCCTAAAACTTCTGTCACTCTTACGTTCTTCCATGGAGTATTTTCCTTGATCATTTGAGCCCAGACACAAAAGTCCATACTGCTTCCTTTCCTGGACAGAATTTAAACTGCAAGTAGGTCCATTGCAGTGTCTCACTCATGTCATAGGTCTATGCACTGGGCAAACATTTCCCAAAAGAATAACACATGGGCCTCATCACAGAACTTAGGCTTGTGCTGCTGCCTTACCATGGACATTGCTCATCAAAGCTACCACACTACTAGGTATGGGAATAACTTTTCTCTAAAAATGTTTTATTATCTCATTTCTGGTTTATTCTAGATGTTACAGAGCTGATGGAGAAAGGAAGAGTGAAGAGATGAGCAAGAACACAGCTCAGACCTTGCCAGGTATATGTGACTTGGATTAAGCAGAAATGATATATTGGTGACCTGGGTATGATTTTTAAATTTTATTCTGAACTAGAATGGATTTCAAATGAGGTTTTAATACCAGAAGCAGAGGAGCAGGTTATGGAATCTACTCACAGCATTGTAAAAGATGGAGAATGGAGAGGAACCAGAGCAGGTTTGCCTGAAGGGAGAGATAAAACACTAAAATGTAATTTAGTCTGTTCCACACTAACATATCTGATGGGTTGGGCTGCTCAATACAGCTAGAGGGAAGAATGAATCTCAGGACTAGTTTTGCATTTCTCATGATTTAATGCACAATTTGAAGAATATGTCACATCATACTGTAATACATTTTGAGGTATATCACTTATTTAATAGAAAGTAATTGATAATATTTTATTACTTTCAGAATCATTGTTCCTAAATTTCTCTTATTTTTGCCTATATAACCAAAAAGAAAATTGCTTGTTGGTGGAGAGCTCCACAAGACGTAAACATTTACATCTAATTTTTAGATCAGTATTCAGATTATATATTCAAATACTACAAAACCAACATCAAAAGGTGTGGGCAATGACCAGTGAGAATCTATACTAAACTATGAACTACAGCAAGTCCTTGAGATACGTTCATTTGTCTTGTATTGGTCTGATAGATTCTGGACCTTAAGGAAGTTTGAGAGGTATGGAGAAAGAAGCCAAGTTGCAGCAGGATTTACATAATAGATATTTTCCAAGAACTAATTAGCATTTCAAGAGTTTAACAATGGCTGCATATCATCTCATAAATCAAGCTAAATGGACACATGGTATTATTATGATATTTCTGAAATTACACAAGGTATATATTTGAAAGACGAGGGGATCAAGTTGATTGTAAAATCCAAATACCCAAAGGTACAGACTAACACAAACAGTGGAGCTAGAGAGGGAAGGGCTGGTCTTTCCAACAGTAGGAGAGATAAATTTTAAGTTCCACAAATACAAGCCAGCAAGTAAGAAAAAATGAATGTAGTAAAAACGATCTTGGAGAAAGATTCTTCTGAAATAAAAGTGATATTCTTCAAGAACAAAGCTTCTATCCAGTGCACAGAGAAGAAATGAAAAAAGTACAAACACTGAATTCAGCTAAGTATAAAAAGTATATCTTAGAAATCTAATTTAACTTTTTTATGTATTGGTACAGGGTCTCACTATGCAGCTCAGACTCAGAGTGATCCTCCTGTTTTCAGCCTCCACAGTGTTGGGATTACAAGCATGCGGCACCACACCCAAACTCAGTGGCCCACTCAGCGTGCATGGGGGCAGGGCTGGTGTGCCATGTGGTCCAGATATCAAAGCCTGGTTCCTTCTAAACAAGTGCTTAGTTCACTGAGGTATCTCACTGGCCCATGTGGTCAAATTTAAAGTTGGCGTCTCCTTCCCCACCACCGCAGTCCTTGTATTTTCACTGTGCGCACATGGTGTATCTGATACATGCTAGGCCTCTATGGCAAGTATCCAGAAAGCAGTCGGGTTTATCTATATGATTTTAAGAACAGTAGAATTTGTGACATTGTAATTGTCTATCTCTGAATGAATTTCTTTATAAGCAGAAAGTATATTAGTCACATCATCAATGGATGAAATCTACTTTCATGTTCTCTATTCAGTGCAAATTTGACCCATTAACCTTCCCTCCCAAATGTGTTCTTTTTTTCTCATTAATTTTATTGATAATCAAAAGAAACCAAAAAACCAATCAGTTAATTTTATTGAAAATCAATAATTATATAGCATATAAAAATTGTAGACAAATATTGAAATGTGAAAGATATGAGATGTACTCAGTGAACTTTAGAAAAATATTTCTGAAATGAATACATAGAATGAGATTAATAATAGATTACACGTTTTAAATAAATTATTTACAAATTTAAATGAATATAACTATAAAAAGTATATAAAATAAACATGAAGAAGAAAGAATTTACAGATCAGTTCATATGAAAATCAAGAAACTTATATATTCAATTAGAATTCTTAAAGTAGAAAGCGGTAGGAAATAAATATGTAAAGATTTAAACTTTCTGAATTTAGTTGAAATTGTAGCACCACATTTTCAAGAAAAATTAAATTTTGCACAAGAAATATGAATAAAATTATACCAAGATACACAAAGATGAAATTGTCCAAAACTCATTGTAAAGAAAAAAATCATTAAAGCATTGATTATCCAAGATTTGTTTTCCATTGATTTCCGCTAAAAGAAATTTTAGTAGATTTCTCCTTTTTAAGACATATTGTAGAGACCAAGAACGCAGGCCCGGTGAGAGAGTGAGACGACCCGGGGCCGCAGGATCCTAAACAGACCTAGAGCGCAGGCCTGGCGAGTGAGTGAGACGACCTGGGGCCCTCTGGATCCTGAATACACCAGG
>NDGN011494771.1:0-14856 GCA_002564285.1 Tympanoctomys barrerae
AAAAAAAAAACAGCAACAAAACACCTTTTTATCGCCCCTGTTGGCAGATGGCGTGTGTGAAGCGAGCTGCCTGTGCTCGGAGGCGCAGCTCAGGGAGCTCTGTGGACGGTGCGCCCATCCGCCTCCTCCGTCGACACGGCTGGCTGCAGACAGCCAGCGTCCGGCCAGGGGTGCTGTGCCCCGCCTTTCTGAGACATCACGGGAATGTGGCCACACGGGGTGTGGTGCTGTAGTGTGACCCCCCTCCTCCTGCTGGCGCTGAGAGTCACCTGTGGCACTGTGGGAGCGGGCAGCTTTTATGGCCGAGGAATATTCCCTGGAAGGCTCTGCTGCCGTTTGCGCCTCTGTCCTCGCTCCCCTTTGGACTCTTGGGAATGAGGCCTCCGTGTGTAGACCCCTGCCGCCCTCCTCTTGAGGGAGTCCCTCGGAGTGGCAGGATGGTGTAGAAGTCATGTATACCTTAGTAAGGATCTGGCAGCTTTCCTAAATGATATTGTTTTAAAGAACAAAGCTGCCCCTTGAGAGGGAGAGCATGGTGTGGTGATCAGCCCCGTGGCTTCCGGGGAGCGCACCGTCTCCTCACATTCCTGTCCTTCCTGCCGTGTCACCTGCCATCCGTACCTGTGCACATCGGGCCACGCACATCTGTCTCCTGACTTGCTGTGACACGTGACCTCGCTGCTCTAGGGGCTGGGTTGTGAGTGGCCTCCTGTTCTGTTTCTTTCGACTTTGGTTTTGCTTTTCTTGGTCTTGAGGGGAGTTTTCAAACTTTCTTTGGAAGCAGCTCTCTGCCTTTTTCTGTGCTACAGTTTCGGGGTGCTGGGAAAGCACTGGGCCACTGCTGCACCCCCGACCCATCATTTCCTTGTGATTCTTCTTGCTCTCAGACGTCGCGTGTCCTGAGAGTGTCACTCAGATAATGCTGGGCAGTTCTTCCTGCCCCAGTATCTGTCTTCTTCCTTGTGGAGAGTTCCCGTATTAGAGTGAAAGGGGTGTGCGTGTGCGTGTGTGTCTCGTCCTGGGAATGCTCTGTCCCTCTTTCATGCCAGTTTTCTGCTTTGAGTCAGAGAGCAGACATGGTGGGCTGGAGGTTCAGGGCGCAGAAGCCCTGGGGCTGTAGTCGCCTGCAGCTACGGGCCATCCCAAGGAGTCAGCCCAGGCCTAGCGGCCATCCTGGGTGGCCCTGCTGTGCAGGGGACAGTCTATTTATTCAACCTGTGTTGGTCAGTGCTGTGTGCCTGGTGCCGATCGGGGGCATTGAGATCTGATGGTGACCAAGACCAAGTCCCTTCCCTGGAGATACCTTCATGCAGTGGGGGACAGGTTGGATGTGAGTGAGAACTCCTTGTGGTATTGACAGCTGTGACACCAGCCAGAAGGTGATGGGACAGGGTGGCTGCTAGGACATGTTCTATGTGGGCCTGGGAGCTGGCCCGCACCAGGCACTAAGAACCTCAGGTTTGTTTGAATTCCACAGAAAGGCCCTAAGTGGGAGGAGGGCTAGAAAATGCTCATCTTCTGGCTGCGGGTGCAGGTGGTGCTGGCTTGGAGGGTGCTGCGGGAGTGGTGCCCGTGGGCTTCCTGACGGTCACTGGGCAGCTGTGACGTGTGCTACAGGAGCACACGAGAGGGGCCAGCATGGGGCTGGCAGCCTCTGAGAAGTCCCTCCAGCACCCTCCTGTGTGCCCTGCTGCCTGAGGGGAAGTCCGTGCTGGTGGGCAGCCTGCACTCTCGAGCCTGGTGAAGGAAGAGGTGCGGAGGGTGATTCTGAGCTTGCCCAGGCCCGGCCGCTGCACAGTGGCTTCAGCTTCAGCGCCGGCCTCACCTGATGTCTCCCTACACCTCTTGTCCTTGGCCAGTCCAGGACCTCCCGCTGACCGCAGGAGGGTGGTCGCTGTCTCCTGCCTGCACTCTGGTGGCTGTTGGCTGAATGCAGACCTTTTCCGGGCCAGGGGTGGGCCTCAGTACTTCAGTCTCCAGCACTGTGGACAGGGTCTGTCCTGGCTTTAGGGTGTCTCTGTGTGAACTGGGGGTTGTCGTATGACCTTCTTTGAGAGGCAGTGTGCAGCCAGCTCAGGCGTGGTTTCAGCAGTGCATGCGGTCCACAGGGGTCCAGGGAGGTTGTCAGTAAGGGGCTGAGCCAGGCATCTTGCTGAGCAAGCTGCCTGCTCGCTGCCTGGGAGTCTGGGGCCAGGTAGGCATGGGGATGGGTGGGCTTACTGCTGGGCAGAGGGAGGGCCAGGGCTGTGCCAATACCGCATCTAATAAAAAGTCTGTGCCCGGAGCGTGTGAGAGTGAGGGACAGACGGGATGTCCTCACAGGGCTCCTGTCTGCTGCCAAACCTGCTGGCGAAGGGCGCTGTCCCTTTAAATGGGATTCTCCCTGGGACTGCTGCAGCTGGGGAGCAGGTGCGGAGGCGGGGCGGGCGGGGCGGGTGTCTGCTCGGGGCGGTCCTGCCTGGCTGCTCCCCTCCCCCCCTCCTCTGCGCGTAGGTTTTCCTTTCCTCCAAGTGCTGATTCATCCCCTGGCTGGAGCTGGCCCTCAGGCTGCCTGCCGCTGGGTGGAGGACTCGGCTCCTGGGAGGTGTCCAGGCCTCTAGGGATGCCCAGGGGTTAGCAGCAGAGCGGCTCTGCCTGTGGGATTCTGATCCGGCACGCAGCACCGAGGGCAGGGCATGGCCAAGGTCACCCATCAGGCCGCAGTGGCCATCCTCTCTTACCCCTTCTGCCTCCTCCTGCAGGCTGCCTCAAGGATGATCGCATTGTCTTCTGGACATGGATGTTCTCCACCTACTTCATGGAGAAATGGGCCCCCCGGCAGGACGACATGCTGTTCTACGTTCGCCGGAAGCTGGCCTACACGGGTGGCGAGAGCAGCGTGGATGGGAGGAAGGTGGGTGACCCCCAGGCCAGCGCCCGAGGCCCACAGGACCTTCCCCACAGCCCTGCGGGCCGAGAAGCAGGAGGTGTGCGCTGCCCGCCACATCTAGCGCGCTGCAGTCTGGCCTGTCGCCTTGTTGGCGTGCTGTGTGCGCCTTATCGCAGGGATCCTGGAGGGCAGTGATTGTCAGCACCATGGTGGCCGTGAGGGAGCAGTATGGGACCAGCCGAGGGGCAGCCTCTCCCACAAAGGAACAGATGTAGTGCAGGCAGCCCTGCCCTACCCACGGCCTGACAGGGCGGAGGGTGGTGCTCCTTCCACGGCAGGGTCCTCTCCACGACTGCCCCGGGCGGGGCTCTGTGCCGTGCTCCCTGTGGACGCCAGCCCTCAGTGCAGCAGCTAGACAGGCCGCCCCAGGCCCGGAGGTACAGAGCCTCAGCCCAGGGGCTGGAGGGGTGCGCGAGGCGCAGTGTGCACGCTCCTTCTGTGTTCAGTTTCCGTACTTTGCACAGGGCTTAAGCATCCCATATACCAAACATAGAAATGCTTTGTGTTCCTTTAAAAACAGAAGGCAGGGGTGAGCATATAGCTCAGGTGCCTGGCAAGCACGAGCTCCTGAGTCTGATCCCTGGTACCAAAAAAAAAGAAAAGAAAAAAGGATATATAAAAACACACAGCAGAGTGCTGTGGACCACACCAGGGCCTTCCAGCCTGGCTGGCTCCAGGCCCAGAGCCTGGGGCTGTGGCCCTGGGTTTGTCGCCCAGGACCTGTGACCTGTGCACTGTGCTGGGAGCTCTATCTTGGCCACATGCAGAGTAGGCCTGTCCCAAGTGGACAGACAAGCCTGGTGCCTCGAGGGGGGGGTGGACACTGGGGATCTCCTGATGGTCTAGAAGGGCCCAGCAGGGGACATCGCCCGTGGCTGATGGTCATGGTGAAGGGCCTGCAGGAATGGCATGGCCAGTGCTGGCACCAGTCGAGAAGGTGTGGAGGCCTGGCAGAGCGTTCACTGGTGTGGCAGGGCAGGGTGCCCTGTGGGGTAATGAAGCCCTGGCACTGATAATGGGACCTGGTAGCCCAGCCTCTGCTCCTCAGTTCTGCCCACATCACCCTCTCTGCCCCATGTGCAGGTGGCAGAGCGGCTGCCAGGCCAACTTTGTGATTCACTGTGTGCCAGGCTGTCAGGTCGCCACTCTGGGGCCTGGAAGGGTAGGGCCTTCCCTCGCTGGCACCTGGGAGTTGAGGGTGATGTGATTCAAGGCCCCCTTGGTGGGAAGGGCTGGCGGCAGGGGGCTTCCTCACTCCATGGGCCTCAGCCTCTGGCCCCAGCCTCGCTGGCAGAGTCCCTTCCTGAAACAGTGGTCTTTGCCCTGAAGCAAAGGCTGTTGCCTCCAGGGCCTCCAAGGAAGCTGGCACATGAGTTGGATCCTGGTGGTGCCTGGAGCTTCAGGTCCAGGAGAGGTCACAGCTGGGGTCAGGAGGGCAAGAAAGGATGCCAGATCTGTGCCCTGTGGAGGGGGTGGCTGCAGGGGTGGGCAGAGGCAGCTCCTCCTGGGTGGAAGAGCAGGAAACACAGAGTTCACCTGGGGAAGGAGCCACCAGGGGACATTAGATCAGCGGGGTACAGGATCGCCTGGGGGTGCTGGGCACGCACAGCGATCCACTACCCCCAGAAGGGACTCGGGTCTACCCCTGTTGGGACAGACAGCCCACCAGATGGTGTCCAGGGCTGTGATGGGGGAAGAACAGAGCTAGACGGCAGCAGAAAGAGGTACCATCTGCGCAGAGGGTTGTAGGACCCAGAGAGGGCCATGTGGACTCAGGACACACCTGCCACAGGGGTCACGCCCAGACCCTGCACTAAAGGAGGCAGTAATGGCTTGTGTGATCCAAAGTGTGACATAGCATGTGTCATAGCGTCCTACCAGGAGGCTGGGCAGGGTTGCACCTGGCACAGTTTGGAGAAGGCAGGCATGCCTAGGACCCACCTCAAGGGCATTTATTCCTGCTCACAAGGCCGCAGTGCCCGGGGCCGCCTGCAGGGAGCGAGCTTGAGATGGGAGCAGGGGGCCCCACCCCTTCCTCAACCTTGGCCGGCGAGGGGGCGCTGCGCCTGCGCACTGCGAGGCCTTTGCGGCAAGCCCAAGCTGCCACCCACTTCCGGGTACCCGGTTGCCACGGCAACCAGCTAGTCTACCAGTGCCTAGCAAGAAAGGATGGATGGGCAGAGCCAGAGTCGCAGTGTGGGTGGCATAGGACTCTGGGATCCCCACACCCTGCTCCAGGACACCCTGGGGCTCCTTGGGAGGAATGCCCTGGCTTCCCTGCGGGCTTCGTTCACCTTTCCCAGGCAGCCCACGCAGTCTTTAGTGGAGAGGGTATGGCATATGTCTGTGGCCTGCTTTGTGCTAGTGGCCCATGCGGTGAAACACTGTCACTCCTGTCAGCGCCCTCAGCATCTGGGGTAGCATCGTAACCTTGACATCCCAGGCAGAAGGTAATGGCTCGGGACAAGGAGGGCGCAGCTCTGCGTGCAGCCACGCATCTTGCCGTTGGCAGGTTTCTTGAGGCTGACAGGCACACAGGAATGTGGCCAGGTGCGTCCCTGGATCCAGACGCCTGGGCCGCAGGGCAGGTCCTGCGGCTGTGTTCACCAAGGCTTGTATGCAGTGCCCTCGCTTCCTGTGTGCCAGCCTGTCCATGCAGGTGGCGGACATTTGACTCTTGTTACGGCCACATTCTGCTGCTCTGGGGGTCCTGTGCGCCTGTCCCTGCAAGGGTGGCTGTCCCAGGCTCCTGGCCCGGTGGCGCCGTCTCCTGACAGGCGCGTTCCCCCATACAGCTGCCCTTCCCGCTGCCCGCTGTCCACGGTGCCGACTGTGCTGAGACGGTTCCTTCCATTCACTGAGCTGGCACAGGTCAGCTGAGCGTCTGCTGTGGGCAAAGCCCACACCTTGCTTCCTGGCAGGGTTGAAATGAGATGATCTCAGAGCCATAAGTCCTCGGGGGGAAAGAAGTCCACCGAGGGTCAGGGATGTAGCTCAGTGGTGCGGTGCTTGCCTCGAAAGTGCAAGGCTCTGAGTTCAGTTCCCAGTACTAAAAAGGAAAATAGTAAAAAAAAAAAAAAACCAAGAGAAACTAAACCAAGTGGGGCGAAGAAGGGAGCCTGAGAGGAGCAGTAGCTCTGTGAGCTGAAGCCATGGCCAGGAAGCCCTCCCGTGGACCTCCCTTGCTTCCCTGAGCCTTGGGTGCTCCTGGGCCCCTTGCAGCTTCTGGACTTGGGGTGCATGGGCACTGCCCAGTAGAGGTTTGCCCATGGTCCTTGGATGAGGGCCTCAGGGCCCTGACGGGATGGCTGTGTCAACGTCTGCTCTGGGGTACTCCTCCTGCCCCTTCTGGAGAGGCCCAGACCCCTGGCTTCTCCTTGACACGTCCCTGTGTGACTTTAATACTTTTGATCCTCACTCGTTACATGAACTTCGACCCTTGGCTTCCAGGATTCCTTGAGGCCGCAAGGATTAATGATTTGTAAGTGCTAGTCCCAGTTCCAGGCCCCCGCTGAGAGCTCAGCAGAAGTCACAGTAGCACTGTGGTCAGTGACACGGAGCAATACACTTTTATCGCCACCATCTTGAGAGGCGTGTGGAGGAGGGGCAGCTCCCAGTGGCCTCGAGAGGCAGGTGGGAGGGAGGAGGAGATGCCTTCTGTCTTAACCGCCACCAACCCACCCTCACTGTGGCCTGTGTTGCAGCTGCCCGAGGCCGAGCCTGAGGTAGAGGTGGAGGTGTACCGGCGTGACTCCAAGAAGCTGCCAGGCCTGGGAGACCCTGACATCGACTGGGAGGAGAGCGTGTGCCTGAACCTCATCCTACAGAAGGTAGAGGCAGGTGGGCTGGGCGGGCGCAGCCCAGGGACAGTGACCCCTCATGCACACTGCCCATGCCCTATTCCAGCTGGACTACATGGTGACCTGTGCCGTGTGCACACGTGCTGACGGGGGTGACATACACATCCACAAAAAGAAGTCACAGGTGAGACGGGGGGTGGGGGGCTGTGGGGGGGGTGGAGCCAGTGGGGCTGGGACTTCTTGCTGGAGGATGCCTCCCCTCCCCCGAGCCCTCCCCTGCCTCTGCTGCACCCTCCCTCTCTTCCTGCCTCTCCCCCTCCTCGATGCTCTGCCTCTGCAGGGTCTCGCCTTCCCCCCCAGGTCCTGTGTCCCAAGCACGCAGTGCACAGCTCTGGCCTTGGCTCTGGGCAGCGTGCTGCGGTGGCCCATCCCTGGGGTGGCTCAGGGTCTGCTGCAGGCTGGGGCCTCTCAGCTGCTGAAATCTGCCTTCCCGGGCTGCGAGTGCGGCTGCATGGTACAGTGTTTGCCTGGCACACCCAAGGCCCTGGCTTCTGTCCCCACTCAGCACTGCAAATCGTTTTCTTGCTTCCTTTTAGCAAGTGTTTGCCTCTCCCAGTAAGCATCCCATGGACAGCAAAGGGGAGGAGTCGAAGATGAGTTACCCCAACATCTTCTTCATGATCGACAGCTTTGAGGAGGTGAGCAGCCCGGCCTTGCTGAAGTCCCCTTGCCTGCCTTCTGGGGCATTTGAGGGCGAGGGCTTTCTTCTGTAGGAGGCGTTGGGCAGCTGGGCAGGGAGGACCTTGACACCTGCCGGTGTGACCCCTCTTCCCAGGGTTCCGCTGGGGTCAAGGGAGCTCCCCCAGCTCTGGGCCTCAGTTTCTTCATTTGTACATGAGGGTCACGGCCTCCCATCCTGCCTATCCAGGACTCCCGACAGGAGGATGCAGCGTCCACTCACGTATTTATTGCTGTGTCCTCCATGAGTCCCCGTGCCAACCGCGCAGAGCCCTGGGGGGGGGAGGCTCTAGGCTGGAGGTGAAGCCTTTGTTCCAAGGCAGGGGAAGTGGGACACAGGAGAGTGGCAAATGGGGGGAAACCTGGGTGTCAGGCAGGGAACCAGAGGCAGACTCTGTCCCCCAGGGCCATCCTCAGGCCAGGCCCTTGCTGGTCTGGGCAGTCAGGTGGCTCTTGGGGCAGGGTGGCCCCGAAATACTGGGCTTGGGAGGTGACAGCTGGTGACGAGGCTGTGCCAGCCACTAGAGCAGCAGCTCAGAACTGGGCAGGAAGTAGCCATCCCTCCTGGGATGCCTGGGTCCAGCACCTGTCCTTGGGGAGGGCTCCCTGTCAGCGCCGCTGGACTTCTGACTGAGGTTTGGGAACTAGGTCAGGCTGAAGTGGACCAGGCAGCTGGGCTCTGCAGCTCCTGAGGGGACTGTCCAGCTTGGAGCAGAGGACCTGTGGTAGCCCAGCCGGTGTGCCGCTCCCCCAGCATGGTTGCTTCCTCCTGGAGCACCTGGAGCCCTGGGACCGTGAGGTGGCCTTGCAAGTGGCCCAGCTGTGCTGCCCAGATGCTCCAAAGGTCACTCAGGGCCATGTTCTGTCTGTACCCTTCAGGTGTTCAGCGACATGACAGTGGGGGAAGGAGAGATGGTCTGTGTGGAGCTGGTGGCCAGTGACAAAACCAACACATTCCAGGGGGTCATCTTCCAGGGTTCCATCCGCTATGAGGCACTCAAGAAGGTGTATGACAACCGAGTGAGTGCCAACCTCGGGGCCCCGTGATGCAGCGGTGCCAACATGGGCCTGGCACACCCATGCAGAGGCCCGGGGAGGAAGGGGCTTGGCCATGTCTGGGCTTCCCAGGGCCTCAGCCACTGCTGCTGGTGGAAGTGAGGGTGGGTGGTCTGTCCCAGCTCTGGAGCCCCTGGGGTGGCAGTGCCCCTCCTGGCTTTCTCTGCTGACGTGGGACAGCTGGATGGACAGGTCGCTCAGTCAGTGGGCGCCTCCTGGAAGAGCCGGGTGGCAGCATTGTGGCTGGGCCTGGCTATGGCCTGGGTTCTCAAGGTGGCAAGGCTGGTGTCCGGCTTCAGAACCTCCCCGGAGGGCCCTCAGGGCTGTCATGTCCTGGGGGAGGGGCCCCGCAGAGCTGCCCTACCACCTACTCAGGCCACGTCCTACCCACCACAGGTGAGTGTGGCTGCGCGCATGGCCCAGAAGATGTCATTTGGCTTCTACAAGTACAACAATATGGAGTTCGTGCGCATGAAAGGGCCCCAGGGCAAGGGCCATGCTGAGATGGCCGTCAGCCGCGTGTCCACTGGAGACACGTCCCCCTGCGGTACCGAGGAGGATTCCAGCCCAGCCTCGCCCATGCACGAGAGGGTAAGGGCCGCGCGGGCACCTGGGCAGGGCTGCTGCCCAGGGTGAGCGGGAACCTGGGCTCAGAGAGGGTGCAGCCCTGCCCAGGGACACACCGCGCCTCTCCAGACAGCAGAGATGCCTGGGCCCCGCTCCTCTGCGGGCCTGTGTGTCTGCCCCAGTGCGGGACCCGTTGGTGATCCGGTGGGGGGCTGCTGCCTGCGGCGCGCCCTGCCAAGACGCTGCAGGAGGGGTCAGGCATCTCCACCCCTGCCCCTCTAACACTCTGAGGCGTGGTCTGCTGCTTCAGTGGGGTGGCCTTGGTGGGGGACTGGGCCCTCTGTTGCCCCTGACCAGAAGGGGCACCTGTTCTAACGGCCTGGTGCAGCCTTCTTTGTCCACGTGTACCCATATTCTTTTTCGGTATGTTCTGCAGTTTGTATTTTCTAAACCAAATAAAACCAAGAAGGGCTAATTTTATTTTGAAGATGGGTGAGACCCTGGGGCCTTCTGCTCTGACTCTGAGATGCAGGCCTGGTCTTGGCCGGCTGTGCCAACAGAGCCAGGCGAGGCTGGCCTTGGGTCTGCTGTGTGACTGCACTTGTCACTGTCCTGCTCGGTCCTTGCTTTCTCCATCCCCCCTGAGTGGAATGGCTGTGTGGGCCCAGGGAAAGTGGCAGGGGTTGCCCAACACAGCCACAGTCTGGAGCCCCTGGGCACCACCCCCGTGTGTGCCCTGTCACTGTCCTGTCCCTGGGGGCCACTTGTAACCAGCACACGACAGATGTAGACTGTGTGTATTGTGGTTTCTGGTGTTTGTTCTTATCTTTTAAAACCTTTCCTGGCTTTTGGGAGCACCGTCTGGAGCCCAGCAGCCGCGGGGGACTCTGGTGGATGTCAGAGCTGTGACAAGGCGGCTGATGGGGCTCCCGAAGTCTCAGGCCCAGCTCATCTTGCTGCTCCGATTCTTGTTTGCATGGGGAGGAGGGAGGAGATGGGCCAAGTTCCCTCTGCCTGGAACGCCCTTCCCCCCCTTCTTCACCTGGCGAACTCCTACTCGTCCTTCAAGACCCGGCCTGAGCAGCGGCTCCTCCAGGAAGCTTACCCTGCTTTCCCAGGCTGTCCATCCCTTCGGCCTCTGTGCTCCCACATTCTGTGCTTCCTTTTCTGTCTCAGTGCCAGCATGTTGTCCGTGGTTGTCACTTTGAATCTGTCGCTCTGTTGCCCCCAGTAGACTGTGAGCTCCTTGAGGGCAGGGACCTGTGCCCACCTGTCCAGAGTGGGTGTGGAGGGTGCTGGTGAAGGAGGGGAAGAGACGAGCACAGAGCTCCAGGACGTAGAGCTCACTGGGGGTGCGGGGAGTGCGAGGGCAGGCCTGCGGGAGCCGGAAGAGTGCTGCAGCAGGGCACGCTGTGCGCCCGTCCCCGCTTGGTGGCCCGAGGCAGGCACGGGTGCTGCCTACTTCCCCTTCCTCGCACTTGGGTGTGGCCACGGTCCTGTGCTTCGTGTCCCCACCTGGAAGAGCCCCTCCGGCTGTTGGGGGTGGCCAAGGGCTCTCCCAGTGGGGCCCCCGGCCTGGCCATTGTCCCCTTCAGAGCCTGTGCAAGGGTCTTCGGAGGGCAGCAGGGGAGCGGCCCTGTGACGGAGCCCCTCGTTCCCAGGTGACCTCCTTCAGCACGCCCCCCACGCCTGAGCGGAACAACCGGCCCGCCTTCTTTTCCCCTTCCCTCAAGAGGAAGGTGCCCCGCAACCGTATTGCCGAGATGAAGAAGTCCCACTCGGCCAACGACAGTGAGGAGTTCTTCCGGGAGGACGACGGCGGAGGTGATCAGCCAGCAGCTCCTGCCCCTGGGTGTCCTTTGTTCATTGGTGTCTCGAGCATGGTGCTACGGGGTGGGAGCTGGGGATAGACGGACAGACAGAAGAGGCATGCCCTGCTGCCCTGGGCTGCTGTGGCCCAGGCTGGCTTCTCTGCACGCGGAGGGCTGTGTGGGCCGCTTCCCTGCCGCTCCCTGGCTCGCCCGCCCGCCCTATTCTGGAACCTGCGCCCTGGTAGGCTGCGTGCTCGGCCCCCAGTCTCGTCGTCCTCCTGGCCGTGTGTCCTCCGTGGTCAGTCTCACTGCCAGGGAGTCGTCCAAGCAGACATCAGGTGTCTGCTCCATCGTTCAGGCCCAGGAAGCCACTCGGCTGGGTCTGGGTGCTGTGCTGGCGAGGTCCGGGCGTCCCTGTCCTTGGCGTGGCTGGGCCCTTGTGGCTCCCTGCACGTTTGCAGAGCACACAGACTTTGCCACTCAGGGACCAGCTCTAGCCCAAGCAGCCTCGGGAGGGGACCAGGCCTGCGGCCTTGACGGGCAGCTGGTGTCTTCATCCTGACCTCCGCCCGAGCCTGGGGTCCGCCTGGGGGTGGCCGGAGTACAGCCTGTGCCTCTTCTCGTGTGAGCCCTGGGCTCCCACCCCGCACACATTTCCAGCTTGGTAGAAAGTGCTGCTGGCCACTGCAGGCTGCCTCCCTCGACGACCACAGGATGGGTGACGGGGAAGGGCCGCCCCAGCGCTCATGCCCAAAGCCAGCAGAGCCAGGTTCCTTCCCGAGCTGCAGCGTGTCGGGTGGAGTGTGTGCCTCCGGTGGCCCCAGCCCCTGACTGCCCTCTCCCCTCCAGCCGACCTGCACAATGCCACCAACCTTCGCTCCCGCTCCCTGTCTGGCACGGGGCGGTCCCTGGTCGGGTCCTGGCTGAAGCTGAACAGAGCTGACGGCAACTTTCTCCTCTATGCACACTTGACCTATGTCACTTTGCCGCTGCATCGGATCTTAACAGGTAGCAGCTCTGTGCCCCAAGGTTGCCACCTTGCTGACCTGGACCTGCAGTCCTGCCGGGTGGGGGTCCTGGTGGCCCTGCTGGCTCTGCTCTGGCACCTGCACTCCTGTAGCCTGAGCGCACACGAGTGTGCGGCAGGGGTGTCCCTCTGTCAGAGGAGCTGGGTGGCTGTGGTGCCTGGGGTTCAGCCTTGGTGTCGTCTGCTTCCCTCCCCCTAGACATCCTGGAGGTACGGCAGAAGCCCATCCTGATGACCTAGCATGGCAGAGCCACATGGAGCCCTGGCCCTTAGGCTTGGGGACTGCTGCCAAGTGCCTACCTGTCACCGCCACCGGGGTCTTCTGTGACAACCAGCGCCGGGGCTGCAGCCAGGCAGGGCCGCTCGACTCCGGGGCCAGGGCCGATCCACAAACACCAGCCCAAACTGAAGTGCCTCGTCCTCCCCCCTGCTGGCTCTGCTCCTGCCTGCATCCCACCTCCCCTGCCCGGCTCCGGAGAACCCTCTGCACCCAGACAGGGCTAGGGACGCCAGGAGGCCACAGACGGCAAAGGGACAGCAGGTCCCACAAGGGCCCTGCCACGAGCCACATCCCACCCGACATAGGTGGACACCACCCAGCCGGGCCTTCTGTGAGTCAGACTGGCCACACTTGCTCCCAGGCCTCGAGGAAGGTGTTGTGACCTGGTGAACTCCAGTGTGCACCCTCCCCTCGCCACACTGTCACAGTGGGCTCCCCGGGGAGATGGGGACATGACCCATTCATCGGCTTTACCCTAGGCTGGGAATACCTCGCCTCACGCCCAGTTCCAGAACCTTCTCCAGCTGAGCAGACAGCCCCACCCCCCAAGATTGGCCTTCGCTTCCAGCCAAAGAACACCGCCAACACACATGCCTACACCCCAGGCCATCAGTGCTGGGCCTGGGCTGGAGGGACCTGCAGAACTGGGGTCCTGAGGCCAGGAGGGAGGGTTTGGTAGCCAGGGTGCCTGAGGGGCTGGGCTTGGCATCCTTCTGGGGTCCCCAGAGCAGACGGCATCTTCTGGGGTCGGAGGGACTCTGCTGTCCCCTTGCCCAGTTTCCAGCTTCCAGTGTGCTGGGGCCATCACAGGCCAGCCCCTGCAGCCAGCGCTGCTCACGTGTGTGCGCACCGTGGCCTGGTCTCTCCTCAGCGCCTGGGGCCTCCCTGCCCAGCTGGGAGTTGACCAAGAGCTGCATCTCTCTGGCTGTTCTGGTTGTAGGCCCTTGGCCCCTTGGGGGCGCCAGGTTCCCCTGTGGAGACCTCTTGTCAGTAGGAGAGGGCAGCTCTTCTCCCATCTGTTTCCATTCTGCGGGCTCTGGGGACAGGACTCCTTTGGGCTTTCTCCAGATTTTGTATGTTGTTATTAAAAGCGAGCTATTGCATTTCATCCTGCCTCAACTTGCCCACCTGTAAAATGGGGCCAATACCACCTACCTCACTGATGTTTCCAGGGTTTCAGTACACGGCTAGGTCAGGGTGTGACTGAGAATCATTCCCGTGTGGGCTGCTATGCAGTGACCCGGGATCCGACATCCGTATGGACGTTCCTGGCTCTAGCCACACTGCAGCTCCGTTCTCCCGGGGGCTCATGCTCACCAGTGTCTCAGGGCTGCAGTCAGGTCCCAGGCCACCGTGTGGGCGCGGAGGGTCAGGCCCTGAACGTGGGGGCCCCGGGGTGTCCGGTACTGTCTGTGCTTGTGGCTGACACAGCCATGTGGCAGGGATTTTTCCCCGTGGTACTGGACCCTGAGGGAGGGTCTTCCTGGCAGGTGGCCCCCTGTGCCACCATGGGCAGGCCCCCCTGGCTTGGCAGGTGAAGGGGGGGTACTAAGAACAACTGTAGGTGCAGGAGGGGCTTCACGCGTCACACAACGTGCAGATGTGGGGTTCCACTGATCGACTCTTGCTGTGCTGGGGTGGACGCCCAGGCGTGTCTCCGCTAGCGCCTCTGAGGCCTGCCCAGCCCCCAGGGCAGGGCCGTAGACCTGACCCCTTCCTCGTGGGGCCTGGGACGCCACGGGGCGCTTCTGCTACTGAACTTAAGCCATGCTCGGAGGCACGTGGCAACTCGACTGCTATGGCACACTGAGGCTGTTTCGCAGTAATAAATGACATCAGTGAAAGTGTGGGAGGAACAAATGACAGCTAGGCCTGGAGAGCGGGACCCTGGAAGGCCGGTGTCATCGTCCTGGGACACCTGAGTCCTGTGCCACACAGGGCTGGCCACAGCGTGCATGATGTCCTGGGTGGGAACTGGAACGAAAGCAGTTTTGCTTTTAGGAAACCTCGGTGTCCGTGTGGGACACGAGCAAGGCAGGGTGGGGTTTTGGCTTTTTCCATTCAAGCAAGTCCCACTCCAGGATTCCGACAGGGACAGGCACACCTCCACTTACAACTTTTCTGGCAGCACTCGGCTGTCTCCCGCCTCCTGCTGGACTTCCTAGGCGCCCAGAAAAGCAGCTTATTGTTTTCAAAAGATGATTGCCTAAAACAGCAGCAGCGGGCAAGCGGTGAGGGGAGACAGCAGCTGCGTGGGCGCTAAGGCCAGCCCGAGCATGACGGTCTGTGGTCGAGCTCGGGCACCCGCAGCCACACGGGGCTGCCAGGGCCAGCACGGGAGGGCGTGCTCGTGATCCACTTTTACCTCAGAGTCAAAGCTGGATCTATCTTTTGCTGTCATAATCACAAATACACTAATTAGAACTTTTTTCTTTTTGAGACAGGGTCTCACTATGTGGTCCAGCTGGCCTTGAACTCACTTTGTAGCCCAGCCTGGCCTCAAACTCAGTGACCCCCTCCTGCCTCAGCCTCCCAAGTGCTGGGATTACCAGCGTGCACCACTGAATCCCAAAGACTTTAAAATTGAATGACTGAAATCTGACCCCCCCCCCATTTTTTTTTTTTCCCTGTATTTTAGGGAAGGATCT